>PVJX010001581.1:0-61897 GCA_004027295.1 Dolichotis patagonum | reverse complement strand
AAAATAAACTAGACACAAGGCTAGTGCATTATCGAGCAGTCTCTTATAAAAGATCCGATGGTGGCTGGGTACGGCTTGTGCTGCACAATGCTGGCGCCTATAAAACGCACAAGGATGGGCCCTAATGTAATAAAACTTGTATATATTATGCTGGGAACTTCAAAGAGCCAGTGTAGAAAGAATATGAAACACGTTATTACTCTATAAAAGTTGCTAATTACTGTGTTGCTGCTCTGGGGGTTATTTCAGCCTTTCATTTACAGATACCTATCATTTTACAGGTTTATGTTTTGAAATGTTGGTCTCTGGCAGAAACTCAGTAGGTTTCCAGATAGCAACTGTACTTTAAAAATGACTTTTGCTTTTTTACAAGGCAATCTTGTGCACTCCGAGGGAGGGGTGTATTGTTTTGGCATATTTTAATGCTAGTAGCCATTTGCTGACTCACACTGAGCCCCCTCCTGATTTTTAAAAGTAGGATTTTGAATATATCAGTTGTCATCCATGGATTCTTCCAACCTGGGCTCTATTTTCCTTTGGGTTTCTAGTTCCCCGCTGAATTACCTGCAGTCTGTCACAGAATAAATGTCTGTGGATTTGACTTGAAGTTTATGTTCAGTGTAATATTGAACTCATATTTTTAAAAAAATAAGCATTATTAGAAAAAGGACTGTACATGCAATCAGATTTTAATACATCAATTCTCTGGCTCATGAAAATATGTGGGCTTTCTTGATTAAAATAGAGTAGGACAGTTGGGCGTGAGTGTTTCTCATTTTGCAGCTATGAAATTTACATCTGACCAAAGCTTATGTGTTTCTGATAAGTTAAAGATAAACCGAGATCCTTTAGTATGCATTTCCAACATGGTCCAACATTTCCTCAGTATGGGTCAGTTTTGGGGTGGTATTTTATTTCTTAGTTTTATGAGTCCATGTTTGCAGTACACAGTGATTGCATTCCTTGTGGGGAGTTGGTCCCTGGTATAACACATGGTTCTTTTTACTTCCCCTGCTCCTCCCCGGTTGGTATTTTCAAGCTCAATTTTATGATTTACTTAAAAATTTAAGTTTTGGTTTACTTTTAAGCTTCTAAGTGATCTAAAATAACTAACATTTGAGTAGTTTTTTGAGTCTTTGATATGTTGATATTTCTGGTTTCTTTGTTTGACTCTCGTAACAACCCTGGAATTGGTAAATCGTAGAAGTCCCATTTTACAGATGAGGACACTGAAGATTTGAACTATGAAACAACTTTGCTGACACTTAAAATATGATATCAGATGCTTAAAAACTAATATTTACTGAACGCTTATTATCTGACATTATTCTAGGTACATTTTGTGTTTCAGCTCATCTAATCCTGACATCAACCTTGCAGAGCAGGCACTGTTAATAGTCCCATTCTGCAGAAAGGGAAATTGAAAATCCCGGGAGGTTAGGTTATGGGCCCAAGGTCATACATTAAAAATGGAAGATCCAAGTTTGAACCATGAATTAGCTTCTCAGCCCAGTTTTCTGACTTAAAATCCAGTACATTTTCTAGAATATTTCAGATGTCTTTCACCTTATGAAAGAGGCTCTGAAATTAGTTACAGAGCAAAAGCTTGATAGATTAAAAGTTAAGGTTCTGTTAAAATATCAAAGAGAAGTCTTACCATGAGTAGTATTGATCTAACATCAAAGATCTGAAAACAAAATGCCATGATTTAGGAAACAATGCTTGTCATTTATAAATTAACTTCTCAAAGTAGATATACATTTTTTTAAGAAAAAGACCATTAGACTACTTCCATTAATTCATCATAAAAAACACTTTTCTCTCAAGGGAGAAGGAGGAAGTACAGATTAATAGCAAAAGAGAATATTTTAAAGCCATAACGACTTTATCTAGTTGGGGATATTGTTTTCCAATACAACCAATTGGCACTTTATGAGTTGTGAGCATGGCTTTGAACTTGAGGCTGCTTATTCTAGCAGTCACAGAGTATCCTCAAATGACTGCAGCTGTCATATGAAGGGAAAGGTCAAAACTATTGCACATAATCAATAGAGACAATCAATTGTTAATTCAAGAGCCACCTGGTCTGCCTCCCTGCACACCATTGCCCCACTCGGAAGCACCCATACGTAGTCTTCAAGGTGGGTCTTTTGTGTGTGAGTTATGGGAGGGCTGTGCTCTTCAGCCACACCTGACCGTGGAGAAGGACAGGCCTCCTTGCCATTTCTAATCCCCCTTCCCAATTCTAGAGTGACGCCAGAGTGGAGAACTTGAAACACAGAGAAGGTGATCATTCTCCACCTAGCTTCATTCGATAAAGTTGAGTCCTGAGATTTGAGGATTCTGTACGTACTCAGAGACCAAGTTCCAGAGGAACACAGACCGCTACTGTCTCCCCATCTGTTCCCTTCTTCCCTTTCTCCTGAGTTCCACCAGCTACAGGCCATGCAAGCCATTCCCAGGACCTTTTAAATAATGACCATCCCTCCCCACGGGCTCGCTGTTGCTTTCAGTTACCACTTCACAAATCCTTCTTGGTCATCTCTAAGTGTAAGACCTTCTGCTGATTACTATAGAGGATGTGAAGATGAGGAAAATGTGGGTTGTGTATATTGTTGAGTAGGAGAATGAGACCAAGCACTTACATGCAAAAGGACATTTCCGCCACTGGCCAGTTAGAAAATTTATTATGTTTGGGAGTAGGATCTGTGGTGGAGGAGGGAAAGAGGAAAAACAGAGTTAAAAAAAAAAAAGGCTTCCATGGAAGAGGTGGCCTTTGAACTAAGCTTCGGAGGATGAATGGGATTTTTGCAGACGGTGGGGGTGGGGTATTGAGAAGACATGGAGGCATCTTGGGCAAAGAAAGACCTCGAACAAAGGCTTTCATGGTGTCTCTGAAAGATCCCTTTATGAATCATGGTGGAATTACCTATGCCACTTCTTTTAAAGATGCAGAACTTTGTAACTGCAAGATGGTTTCAGTGAATAAGGAAAGTTTTTCAAGATGAATTTAAACTTGTAGCTAACCTCCTTAAGTATGAACATGTTTGCTATTGGAGAAAACTGCAAAATGAAAGAGGAAATACTCAGATCCTGTTACTCATTCTGTCCCCCTTCTCTGTGGCTTTGCATTGAGCCAGAAGCCATACTCTTTTGTCCATTATACTTTATGTTCTTCCAAATTGGAACCTTCGAAATTTAACACATGCCTCGTTTCATACTCTTCAATTTGTTCTACTGAGCGTGTTCACAGAATATTAGCCGTTACTGTAGCATAGGTGCTCCAGGGGAGTGGCTGTTAAGGGTTTTAGAGCCACAACCTACCATGCATTTAACATTGCAATCTAATACCCATGCACACGTCTACCCATCACTGAAACAAGTGTTGTGAAATAGCACTTATTCTTACTGTGAGTGATGGATGTTGATATTTTCTAGCCTCTTTTCTTTTGACATTTTCCACCCAGGGGTTGAAATTTGCAATTTAAAACCCTAGTGTAGGGTATCCAAGGGGAGGGGAGTGTGTGTCCTTTAGGAATTTAGAAGCCATGCACATAGATAGCTTCAGTACCCGAGCAACACTGCCCTTTGGCAGGGGGCATGGGCACATCCTGTCCAGAAAGTAAAATGTTCTTGGCCGAGTGACATTTGATATGAATCTAGGGAAGGAAAGTTTCAGGAGGAGGTGAAAGAGAGGAAAATCCACATGGAGGGAAGATGGGAGGTGAAATGTGGAGGGAATGAAGTAGGGAGCTTGTTTGAAGATGTTAGCTAAGCAGGGTGGGTAGGGGATGGAGCAAAACTCCTGTCTGGGAGAGGAAACTGAGGCAGAGCCATGAACAGTTCAGTCTCCTCAAGGATGTTTCCCAGGGCACCCAGGGATGCCCATGTTTCTTTGCAAATCAGTTGCCAGTGGATGTGCCCAGGCCACGGCTTCCTGCAGGCCCCTGGAAGTCAGATTCCCTACCTTAGACCTCTGATCTTGGCTCTGGGTGTTTTCCTCCAGCGTCAGCAAACATCTTAAACTCCTAGGCTTATCCCTTCCGCAGCCCTCCTGGGTTAAACTGCTCACATGTACATAAAGGGCCAAGGAACACAGTATAGAGTGGGTGAGCAAGCCCCAGGATCCTGGAGCCAAGTAGTCTAGAGGAGCCTAGGTCAGCTGCGCTCACTTTCATTGGCTAAAAGTGATCATGTGGTTGGCTGCCAGGCTTTCATTGGCTGAAAACCTCAGCATGTCAGAGTGTGGAAAAGGGCCCAGCTGGTGTCAGGGTGAAAACCTTTCTGAAACGAATGAAATGTCCAGGAAAGTGGGCTGCAGGGGCGAAAGGGCTGGCAGCCAGCAGGAAGGAGGTGGAGAGGGTTGATGGAGAGTGTCCACTGGTGGGTGGCATGGACTTGGTGCCTTGTGTGGGGAGTATGTTGTTGGAGAAGCCTGGCTGGAGACGCTGGTGAGTGCAGGTCACAGAGGCTGAGGGTCAGGCCAGCTGGAGACCACAGGACAACAGGAAGGATGCACATTGGATGTACGGATGGGTTTTAACCAAATGTCTTTTGATGACGATGAATATGAGTATTCTGTGTGGGGAAATGATTCCTTCCTGTGCTCCAGATTCTCTTGTGAAAACGTAGGAGGGTTAGAAAATGCGAAGAATCTATTTTGGGAGAATGTCCTTGAGAACCAGAAAAGATCTAATCCATGACACTTCAGAGTAGCAACTTGAATGAGACCCTTTGGTTTAATAGAGGCTTAAATAATAGTCCAATTAAGAAACATTAATTTCTGTGTATGGAATACAGGATTTTTCTGTGCGTGTTTGTAAATGTGATTTTTAAGTTGGAATAGATTTCCCTGTTTAAAATTTCTGTATTTGGAGGAATAAATCCTGGGTGGCAAAATCAAGACCATAAAAGACAACTGTAATATCATTTAATGGTAACCTAATGTTTCCTTGTTTTTATTTCAATGTGAGATCCATAAAACTTACTTTCACTCTCGGCTCTTTTCTTTTGTCTGGTGATTTAATTGATGTTTCTGAATTCAACTGGTTCCAGTCAACCTTCCTTTCTGTTTGGCCCTGGGAAGCTCACAATTTTTCTCATTTCCTATTCTCAGCCTTGGTTTAATCACTTACAAGATGATGGCGTTTTCCCGGCCTACCTCATAAGGTTCCGCCAGTAAGTAATAAAAGAGTCAGTTGCCCTGTTACTGCCAAATGTAGCTCTTTCAAACCCTTTGTGTCCTTAAAAATGTCTCTTTTTCCATAAACAAGGAAAGATCCAGAAAGGCCACTGAGGGCTCACATTGAGCTTCTGAGTGGCACAGAGTTCTGTCCCTGGTGATGGGACCCCAGAGATACCGTCGAGGGGAGGTTGGTGATTTTTCTTAGTTCTGCATCATAGACTCGTAGACAAATACGCTCTTACTTAGGGTTGTACTAGCGATGTATGTAGATACATGAACCATTGCATAATCTTTGATGTTTCACTGAGAATGTATTGTATTACCCACCATTACATCAAATGACTTCATTTGGCACTGTGGGTCTCATTAAATTATGTCAGGCTAATCATAATTTAGTTTCACTGGAAACAAAATACACAGCTAGACCAGGTTCAGAGGCTACCATATTATCCAAGAAACAAAACGGGTTTAATCTGGGGAACTTAACTCCTGGGGACCCCTGATTGGGTCTCTTGAGTGCGAGACGATTTTTCACTGGGGGAGAAGAGTAGCATTTTTGGGGGGTTGCTCCAGGACTTAAGTAAGGTCAGATGTGCTGTGGGCTCTCTCCCAGAGGAGGGATGCCCTGGCTTTGTAGCAAGACTTTCTGGGGTAAATGGACCAGCAGCAGAGGGGTCATCTCTGGGAATCCTTCTGACTTCAGAGTTCTAGGATCATTCCCATCACAATGGAGAGGGAATGGAAGAGTGCAGAAGTCATTATTTGTATTCACTTGTGTATTTTTCCCTCTGCAATTTATCCACTCACAGGTAGAGAAAGGTAAGGAGGGTACTTAAACTTTTTCACATAATTTCTCCCTGGGAGACTCGTTGTTAGTGGAAGTAAACAGAAACGACTGTAATTTGGCGACCACACTAGCAGAGCAACTCAGTTTAGGGTTATGTGCTTCACTTGGTCGTGCAAATAATTTTATTTTTCCTCATTTACAGGCAGGAAATTAGTTTTCAAAAATCCTCTAGAGGGCTGTAAATGATCCTGTTCGTCTTAGTTAAATTTTTCTTGTCATACCTGTGCTGTTTACCTGAGTTATGAAGTGATAGAACGAATTTCCTGTCCGTGTTCCCTGAAACGTTAATTAGTTCCCTGGCAGTTTAGATAGGAAAATAAATAAATAAATAAATAAATAAAACCTCTCCTGTAGCAAGAATCATCAACAGTTCTGGAAAAATAATGTTTTTGTTTTCCAGTTTCAAAATATGATTGTTTCTCTATAGATGATGCCTAGAGGGAGAAGAGGCCCTGTTTTGAGAGCACAGATAGGGTATACGGAACCCACATCCCGGGTGTGACACTCCAACTTTAATGTGCGTCCAAATGACTAGGGAGCCTGTTAAAATATAGCTGCTAATTTAATAGGACCAGGAGTCTGATTGCGGCTGGCTCTTAGCTCTTAGCTCCTGCTCCTCTCTGCAGACCTGGTGGAGAGCTGCGCGGACTGTCCAGAGGGAGCGCCCTTCTCCAGCAGCCTCTTGGGAAGGCTGCGTTTTCCTCTCCTGTTTTGGGGAGGCTTTTGGGTGATCACATTCTGGTTTCATAAAACTAGAAGGTTGCTTTCAGAAGCAACCTTTATTTTACTTGTGCAAAGCTTTCTAATATAATTCTGATGAGTGAGGGGGTGGTTAATTGTATCCTAGTGGGGATACTGAAGGAAATAAGCATAGAAAGCTAAGTAAACACGGTTTGTAATAAATCGGCTAATCGCTTTTTACAGCCTCTCAATTCTTGTCAGCCCTTCGCAGGCAACGTCCTTCTGCCTCAGGATGAGTACTGAGGATGCGGGGAGAGTCTTGCTGACACTTCCTGTGTGTGAGGCCGCTCATGGCAACTCCTCCGAGTGTCCAGGGTGGAGACCAAACGTCCCACCCTTCTGTAGCCATTCTGCCTTTGGTGGGGGGAAGGGGTGGCGGGGGGGGGGATGGGAACTTGGGAGGTGGCAGTGGGAGCTGGGGGCATCTATTTGCAGAATCCTGGCTCTAGCCAGGATCTCAGGATCTCATCGCCACAGATAGCAACTTTCCTGGTGTCCTGGGAAAAATCAACACATAGGCTCTAAGTGGAGCCGTGGTGAGTCTCAGGCATCCTAATCTGGGGACTTCCGTGCCAGCACGGCCTCTGTCACCCTCTTCAGCCTTTACCAGGACACCCTGAGTCCATTAGGTCCAACTGAGCTGCATTTATTTTTCAGTCCTAGGTCATTAGAAAAATAGGTGTATACAGGATTGACCACATGTGGCATGACTGGCTTTGCGTGTTCTATAAGATTCAGGAGAAGTGTATTGATTTTATCTGCTCAGGGACACACACACACACACACACACACACAACCTTCACACTCTCGTTTGTATTAGCCGTAGAAGAATGTTACCAACAGGAAACCCAGACAGGATTTAAACATCCGTGAGTATTTCAGATTGGGAAAAGAAAGCGGAATTTTCAGGAATAGTAGGGCGAATTTAAATCCCGCAGCCTCAGACTCAAGGGAACTAGTGGACCTAGTGCTTGCAATAGTGTTTAGGGTTGTTGGAGTCATAGCTCCTGTCTGTGCCCCTGGTGGCCCCTATACTGTCCATTAGGTTATATGACTTGTGATATTTAACTTTTTTTGTAATAGGCAATGTCATTTTCCACTCATTTAACTTCTTTTGCATTGGGAGGAGGAGAGAGGGAGACTCTTGTTCCTCAAACTTGGACACTGATAAGACCAATCCTAGGGTGGGCAGGTGTCTGGTTATTGCTTTGGTTTGCATTAGTGTCCTGGACTTCATGAATTTTGTTTCACATTGGAGAAAACACTGTTAGTAATTCTTATGCAATACGAGTAATACGATAGGTGATTTAGACAGCTCCAAAGAAACACTCACTCAGCTTTGCACTGCTGAGGCAGAAGACCCTTAGGAAACAAGAGCAACTAACCTCGCTGGGCCAGGTTGTGAACTTGAGTCGCATCCTGCAGGCTTTTGCCCTTCTGCCCTTGGCTGAGAAGGCGGGTTGACCGCGTGGCCCAGAGGGTCCTTCTCTACCAGCTGGAGCCCGTGGCAGGGAGCCTGCTGGTGTCCTTTCTCAGAACTGCAGAGGTGGAAAGTGCTGCTAGAGCTGGAGGCCTTGGCCAGGGCTGAGAAGCAGGAATCTTCTCGGAGCCTGGAGTTTCCAGAGGAGGCGATAGGGCCTCTGGGCACTTGGGTCCTTCCACTTCCAGAAATGCCCTTTCTTGCCCTCTCCTGCCCTGCAGGTGCTGGACGTGAGGATTCACCTGAGGGAGGGCTTGGTGTCAGAGACCCTCTGAGCAGCGTGTGAGAGCTGCGGCCCCCTCAGGTCACGGTGGCTGCTGAAGGGGGATCCCGGCTCGCTCTGAGCCCAGTGCAGAGCCTTCCCCGCAGCGGGGCGCCTCCCCTTGGTTTGTAGTCCCGGCTGGCTCTGGGCTGGGCCTTGGCCTGGTCTGTGTTGCCAGGTTTAGTTAGGCTGACGGCCCTCAGGCCATGTTTTGAAGCCCAGTACAGAGTTGCTTGTGGAAGCTGCCAAGACTGTAGGTGACTTGCTTAAAAAATTTTTTTGTTTTTTCAAATAAGTAGACTTGACTCCTTTAGTATCAGCAGAATAGCTTTGTGATAAGAAAGCTGGTGAACTTTATCTCCTACTTAACCCTCCCCCCACACACTTTGAATTACAATTCCAAGTCTGTGTTAACAAGTTCCAAGTAGAGAGATTAAATATTTATAGCCTGAAAGGAAGCTTGGCATTTTTGGTTCTAATATTTAGGCAGATAATTAGCTACATAAATTAATTTCTATTCTTTCCCTTACTCTGATCCCACCACGGGGGTGAAAGTCATATTTCACTGCCCTGAATTACTGTGTACAATAACGTAGCCCAGTGTGTACGTGGTTCTGAGCTCCGAGTGGCCTCCCACCTGCCCCGGGATTTACAGCTTTTTGGATTGGGACGAGCAGCCATGTATTGAGCCGGACCAGGGGTCAGAGTGGACGGTGCTGTGTTTGGAGCCCAGCCTGGCACCGATGATTTCAGAGTCTGAGAGCTTGTGGGGAGTGGGAAGGCGCCCTGACCAGTGCAGAGTCTCTGTCCATTTCCTGGAGAAAGTGACCACGGATTTGAGCCACGGGTTTGACCACGAAGGATGAACAGGGAGCAGAGGGAAGGGTGCAGGGATGTGATCAAAGGCAGAGAGGAGGGCTGGTGATTTAGCTCAGCGGCATAAGCACCTGCCTGGCAAGTGTAAGGTCGTGAGTTCCATCCCAGGTACCAAAAGGCAAAAAACAAACAAACAAACAAACAAACAAAAGGCACAGAGGTAAAGAGAGTAAGTTGGAGCAGCTGCAGGGTCTGGGGCCGCCGCAGGGAGCCAGGGAGTGGAGCAGGCCCAGGCCTTGGAGGGCACTGCGTGGGGCTCCACTTTTAGGGCACCTGGGGCATGTGATGGGACAAGAGTGGGGTACGGGAGGAAGAGCACACGTTGGGAGAAGGCTGCGATGCATAAGGACTCAGGTTATCAGCATGCAGTGCTGGCGAAAGGCATGGAACTGGGCAGCCTTGCCCCAGAAGAGTGGGGCGGGAAGGAGCCGTGGGCTGAGGGTGCTGAAGGGCAGTGGAAAGGAAGGCGGGCATGGCGGTGCACTCCTGCAGTCCCAGCACTTGGGAGGCTGAGGCAGGAGTGTTGCTGTGAATTTGAGGCCAGCCTGGGCTACATAGTCAGACCCTGTCTCTAAAAACTAAAAATGAAAGAGGGAGAAAGAAAGAAAAGAAAGAAAGAAAAGAAAGAAAGAAAGAAAGAAAGGAAAGAAAGAAAGGATACAGAAAGGTAGGAGAACAAGAGAGAGCAGGGGGCAGGCCCGGAACCAGGGCCTTGGCCCAGACTCCTGATGAGAACTTGGAAATGCTTAAGGGGCGCACAGCTGGAATGCTCTCACTCTGAGGGGGAGGCAGCCTGGGAGGAGAGGGGGAAGGAGGGCCAGAACCAGGGAAAGGGGGGGGCGGGATACCTTGGGGTCTCCCTGTCTGTCTGTGTGTCTGTGTGTCTCCCACTGTCTGTAAGGAATGGAAGTTGCGGTTGAGGCTGGGAGAAGGAGAGCTGCACTGTTAGGCTGTCAGAGGTAACTGAGGGATTAAATAAGGGATTTAATGACAAGTGTACATAAACCACTTTAGTACACGTTGCCATCATCCGCCCTGTCATTTAATTAGAGAGTCTGACAGTCACGTTGATTCAGAAGTAACTGGGCAAGGCTACCTCGCCCGGGAAAATTAGCGAAGTTGTCTAATGGTGAAGTATTTTACATGGATTTTAAAAAAATTGTTTTCAGGCACGGAAGGCTGACAGGCAGGAGCTCCAAGGTGAGGGTCGTTTACGGCTCTGGCACCTGCTCCCCCGTGTGTTCGACTATTACTTACTTTTTTATTTATGTATTTTTTGCCCCTGTATGTCTCAGGGCATCTTCTGTGTCAGGAAGAGCTGTGAGTCTTTGCCTGTCCCGTGATCTCCTTTACCCTTGTTGACTTCTCAGTTAGGTGCGCTTCTGCCCATTTTAGTTGAGAAGCAAGCAGCGGTCCCAGTTACTCACCCAGGCTACCTCGGGTAGGAGGGTAGGAGGGACCACAGCTGGAGCCGGGGTTTCCACTCAGGGAGTTTGGCCCCGGCAACCTTCCACATAGCCACAACCGGGCAGTGGGCGTCTCTGAGTGACATGTCCTGGGTGCGAGTTCTGAAGTCCTGTCCAACCTTACAGTCTACGCCATGCCTGTATAAATGTGTGTCTTGTATTTCAGATCACATAGAGTCCCTAACAGGTGCAGCGAAGTATATGGAAACGCATCTTGTGATTCATTTGAAACAGTTTAGATAATACGGTCTACTGCATCCAAATGCCAGTGTGTTTTAGACTAGTAGAATTCTAACTAAAGAGGCTTCCCGGTGCCTGGATTTCCTGTTCAGCACTACCATCTTAGCAACTGTTTTGCTCTGTCTGCATTGAACATGTATAAAAATACACTGTCTAGGGCTGGGGATTTAGCTCAGTGGTGTAAGCGCCTCCGTGGCAAGCGCTAGTTTGTGAGTTTGATCCTTGGTACCAAAACAAACAAACAGAAACAACAACAGCCCCACTGTCTATATGTTTTCTTTTAATTATTTTCTTAGCCATCAGACCACAAATTTGACAAGTTTTATGGGTGAGGAAAATGGTTACAACTGTGGACAGGGAGGGTCACATCTGCCATCCCACCTTGATATGATTTTATTCTAATGGTAGTGAGGGTGCCCTGATAAAATGAGGGCGCCTGATGAAAGCCAACTGAAGTCGTGTGTAAGGGGGGTCAAAAAATTTTAGATCCCTTTGTGTTCTCCATTAAGTCATGTTCTGTCTTGGCACTGTGGCTCTGATTCTATGCAAAAAAATTCTGTGTTTGTCCTGGTGACAGAGAGAGAGAGAGAGAAGAGAAGAGAAGAGAGGAGAGGAGAGGAGAGGAGAGGAGAGGAGAAAGGGAAAGGGAAAGGGAAAAGGAGAAAATGGCCTTACTCTTATGGCATGAGATTGTTGAGTGAAGTCAAATTAATAGATTCTTGGCTTAAGGGACTGTGACATATTGAAACAGATGACAAAAATAACTTTGAATGTCTTCTCTAAACATCTCTGAGCATCAGAGAAATTAAATTTTGAGGTGGGTTAAAAAACCCACTTGGCAGACAAAATTTCAGAAAGGTATTTGATAATGGTAAGGATGGGGCGCAGAGCCAGCCTGCGGGAGCTGCACGTGCTGACGTGCCATTCACAAGCCGTGCCTTTCCCAATAAGCAAACCTCTCTGAGCCTCGGCTTCTGTGCTGGAAAGGGAGGTCTTCACACTCCCGGTTCGCTGTCGGATTGAGTGAGATCAGAGAGTCAGGTAGCACTGAAACGGTAACTTCATTAGTAATTCTTCCTGCCCTTCTTGTGGTTACCAAATAGCAGCTGTACTCAGGGGCTACACGCATTCAGTTGCTTAAAGATATACAGGAGCATTTATGTAAGTCACTGTTTTTTTTTAAACTGATAATCATTTTTTCCAAGTCTGAGCCTGTGCTTACATAATGATTACAGCTGACAGGTATGGAAAATAGTATATACTTTCTTCCTTTCAGATCAAGGTGTTTTATTTCCCTCTGACTTCTATGCTAATAGAAGCAACCATATGCATTGTAGATGCTTTAAAATCCATATATATGGATATATATATATATATATGTATATATATGCAAAACAACAAAAAACATAGGACCTGCTTGGAGACTGGTGAAACAAATATCATATATTACATTATTTATTAGTTATTTAGGGGAATCTTAGGAGCAAAAACTTCCAACAGCCCCAGTGACATAATTGCTGAAAGTTCTTCTCTGTCAGGACCAAGCTGCAGGCTCCCTTCCATGTTAGACAGGTGACTATACCTAACGTTGCATCTCTGCTTTGATTCACACCTATTGCTTGTTCTCTCTTTGGGCTGGGCGTGACCCCAGAGGCTTAGAAAACCTCAGTTGCTCCTGCAGACTTCAGAGTGATCCTTCCCACTCTTGACTCTCTTGTCTCATTACTCTATTCATTGCTGATATGGAACAGGATAGCTTCACATGAAGCTGTTGGGGTGCAGCAGACTGGAATTCATTATGAACTGTGAAATCAACATTTCTGAGTCTTATTTCTGCAGATCTTTTCTGCAGATCAGTGAAAACAACACAGTGGAAGGAATACGAGGAACTTGTATCAGTCAGCTGCTGTCAAGTAGAGCTGCGTAATAAGCACTCCCAGGTCTCAGCAGCCCACAATGAGCAGGTGTGGTTCTTGTTCATGCCACGAGGCAGCAGAAGAGCAGCTCTACTCCAGTGCCTTCTCCATGCTGAGTCCCAGGTTGACCAGATGCTCCTTTTCTGGAACATGACAGGCATTTTTTTGGTGGAGGGACAGGAGGAGATTCTGCAGTAGGTGGCACATGTTCCATGATTTCCCTTTCACTGGGAAGTTGTGTAGAGCAACCGGACATCTGTAGGGTAGAAAATGTCCCCCTTTCACCAATATCAAGGCATGTGGCTTCCAGCAGGGATACATGTCCTTTATGTTCTCTTCTTGGGGACAGGGAACAGAGGACATTTATAAACAGTGATACCATCTCTTGTGCTACGGCTTTTGTTGCTGTTTTGCTATTAATCAGGGTTTTGTTTTGTTTTGTTTTGTTTTTGAGACAAGGTCTCACTGTGTAGGCCAAGTTGGCCTCAACTCACTTATGTAGCCCCTATTGGCCTTGAACTCACCCTCCTGCCTCAGCTTCCCAAATGCTGGGATTACAGGCATGCACCACTATGGCTGGCCAGTATTTTTAAATTGAAGAAAAAGTGCTCACAGAACTGTCCAGCAGTGTGCTGTAATGTTATAAAAGGTCACTTCCTTTTGGTCTGTGATTTTCTTTTTGTTGTAAATTTATTATCTATTTTGAATTTTCATGGCAAAAGAGGGGATTGAAGAGAAAAGTTTGCCATACATTTCCATCTGAGAGCTAACATTTCCTTGGGACAGGTGTGAAAGGGAGTTGTTTTTGCAAGTAGTATGCGCGTATTTAGTATTTCACCTCTAAATAACTTGCCTTCACTTGTAGAGATACCCTGGTTCTCAATAACTTGCTTTTGCCTGCCACTGACAAAGTCCAATTCTGAATGAGAGTAAACTCCATGTATAAATTGGAAAAGTCATTTATCTGACTTAAAAAATGAGTTTCATCATTGCTTTTGTTAACCCACACTTACTTTATTCCTAGAACCTGATTTTGATTTAAAAAAAAAATTTAAACAGCACAAGAAGAGGCATAAACCTACACATCAGCCGGCAATGGTAATTGACCACTGATGTGAGTGAATGAATGGAAAGTCTGTCACATGTGGCCCTAAGACGGGCCTGCAGGGAGTGTCCTGGAATTTAGCAGGAACTCAGCCTGGGGCCACCTTTGTTCTGTGTTGTACCTTCTAAATTTCAGAGCAGACAGAGTGTCTGTGAGGTCCTCAGAACAGAAAGAAATGCAATGCTTTTCTGAAAAGCAGGACAATTTTCCTTTCCACATATGTTTGGTTTCTATGACTTATGAATTATGCTGGGTATTATTGGACTAGGATAGCACATCTGTGTTAATTTCAGGGGAACAAAGAAGGAAAGAGTCCACACCAATATGGTGAAATTCATAGTGTTGTTTAAATTCTTTGGGAGACCTGGACAAAGTAAAAATATAAACCAAGTAAGTGAAAATGTGGTCATTGCTTTCAGTCTGTATGAGCAACAAGATGCAATACTTTGAACTGATTGAAACTGCTGCAAAGTACTTTGAAGAAAATCCATTAGAGAGAATTAAAGCTTGAATAGATTAGCTGTTCTGTAATGGGCCCAGCAGAAGATCTTTTGTTGCTTCAAAATCTTTTCTAGTTTGCAGAAAACAACTTTCTTGGTTTCATATATAGAGTATGTGGTCATATATATGTGTGTGTGTGTGTGTGTGTATATATATATATATATATATATATATATATATATAATTTTTATTAAGCAACTATCATGCATGGATTTAGAAAACTAAAGTAAATTTTGATTTTATGTTTCTGTTCTCGGGTTGAGATTAATGAAATAAAAAGGGCAAGTTTTTTAGATGCTCTTGGATCATAGATCTGCTATTTTTGCTTCTTTCTGTATATTGGTCTTGTGCATTGAATCTTACTCAGCAAGACTGCAGGTTACAAATGTGCAGGTTATAAATCTTAGGTTCTTAGTAGGTGTGTATGTAGCCCTTGGGATTTTATATATACTATACATGGTCTGATCATCTGGAAATAGAAGTAGTTTCATTTCTTCCTTTTTAACGTGATTATCTTTTCTTTCTTTCTCTCTCTTTTTAAAATCAGTTGACGTGGCCAGAACCTCCAGGAGGTGTTGATTAGACCTCCGTGGCTTATCAATCCTGAGTGGTTGAGTATGATATTGTATGTAGGGTTTTTGTTCATGGATGCCCCAATCCAGTTAAGGAATTTCTCTTCTGAATTTGTTGAGTGTTTTTATCACAAGAGAACATTTGGCCTTTTCTACTTCTATTGAGATAGTCATATGGGTTTTATCTTTTATTCTATTATTATGGTGTGATGCATTAACTGATTTTCATAAGTTGAACTGATTTTGCATTCCTTGGATAGCTCACTTGACCATTGTTGCTGGATTTGTTTTGCTAATAATTTGCTAAATGATTTTCTTTTCTTTTAAAATATACTTTTCCTCAATTTCTTCTGTGATATTGGAAGCTCATGAACACTGGAGACAAAAACAAACAGGATTTTCCTAGATCTTCTCCCTTGGAAACAGGAAAGCTTCATTTCTGCACAAATTCTGAATGGGTGTCCTTTAAATCAGGATAATTAAATCTCAAGATAAGTTTCCCTGTGCACTCAAGTTCAGGAAATTTTACTTGATTTTCTGAAGAATTTTTAACTTAGCACTTATTTGCTTGAGAAATTCCCATATTGTTTCTTATGTAACACATGTTATATCATTTTAGGTCCTGACCACAAAAAGTCATTCTTTCTCCAGTCTTGTTTACTCATTGGTTAATGAGATTGTGGGGAAACAAGTAGATAGGTTTGTGGCTGTGGCTGTAAGATGTTACATGATGGGAAGAGACAATCACTTGTATAAGCAGGTGAACAAATTCTGATACCTCCAGGAGCTAGACAGACCTAGCGACTTGCTTCTGTACATGCCAAGTGAAAACAAAGTAAAAGAAACAACCCAGACCTTCACTATCTTGGCTGCATCTTGCACACTGGCCTTCTCTACATCAAGACCCCTCCATCAGGGAGTCTGTTGTAATAGCCCTCTGTTGAGAAGATTTGCAAAGAGCAGGTAATGGACACCATGTCCTGCCCCAGGGGCGATTGTAAAATGCCTAAGTGGTGGAACCTGTGAAAATGACTTGAAGACTCTGGAGTCCTATGTAAATGTAAGGGGCATTGTTGTTCCTGTCTTCCCACACCTCTTGATTTTCCAACAAAGGCATTTTCTTTTTAAGAAGGTTAAGTAGCCAGACAGTGGAAAATTCCAAAAGAACAGCTAGAATCCTCTCTTTTCAACAGAATAAACTTGACAGTCCTTGCAAGCACACTTTAGCTGAATTGTTACTTTGGTTATCTGGTTATCCTGGCAGTAAAAAGAGCCATTGTTTTACTCTTCTTACTAGTAGTTTCTGTGCTATGTGTGAGACAGTAGTGCAATAAGCTTCACAATTCTCATAAACCAGATATGTTATCTCTAGAGGCTTTCTGTGGTTTCCTTAGCAAATAAACAGAAAGTCACAACTTGCACTTTCTTGGCATCTTTGTATCTGCGTGCATTTGATTTCTACAATTTTCTGACCACAGTAAATCAAGTGTTGACATTTTGAAGCCTCTGTAGGAGGTTCTTTTGGAGCAAGACATATCCTAGCATCTATATTAGGTCTGCCAAGCAGCTGGACCACAGCAACATCTGTGGTTCACTTACTGGTTCTAAGTCAGCAGGGCACAGCCACACAAACCCACAAAGTCATGCGTTTATTGAGAACCTACTATGCAGAAAGCATGATGCTGGCTTGGGGACACAGAAAAATAAATGTGATCCCTGCTCTGAAAAAGCTGAAGTGTGGTTTGAGAGAGGCTGGCATCCGTGAAACAGCTAGAGGGACTGGACTTGCAGACTGTTAGCTGTGTCTGGAAGACACATTAGAGCTCATCTTTCCAGCCCAGCTCCCTCAGTTTACAGCAGAGAAAACTGATACCTAGAGCTAAATGCTAATTCCGATGATGTGGACGAGGGCTGCTCAGATCGATTGGGGATCCAGAGGCTCGGGGGCAGAGGCCTAGGAATTTATATTTGGGCCCCACAGTGTGCTGATTATTTTTAGGAATAGTAACAGGCTGAGTGGCTTTGTAGTTCAGTGTCTGTGGAACTCAGAGAGGCCAAGAGGGACGCTGCTGGGGTGTGGGTGCCGCCAACAGGGTGGGTACAGTCGGGGTGTATGGGTCCAGGAGCTTGGAGCTGGGAATTAGCGTGGATAAGGTGGTGAGTGAGATGTGCTAGGTTACCTGCCTTTCCTGGATAGGAGAGGGCTAGAGGGGATTTTGTACATTTGCTTTGAAAAACCAGTTATAAGGCTGTATCCACTCAAGATATCCTGATAATCACTTTAACGTTTCTTTTCAAAGTTTAAAGAAAGCACTTAATTACAATAGAAATAATTTCACGATGCCAAACTCATTGTATTTGACCACGCATGATTTTTCAAAAGAAGTCTCTTATCAGTATCGTGGTTAGTACCTTCAGCTCCTTCTCCAAATCATTCGGAGGCAGATGCTGTAATTTTGTGTGCTCAGTTACTATAATTCTTGGTAATAACAGCATTGATGTGCATTATGCTAATAAGTATATCTGGATAAAGAAGTGTACTTTGGAAAACCAGTATAAAAAAATTAACATTTACTGGGCTGGGAATGTAGCTCAGAGATAAGTGTTTGCCTAGCATGCACAAAACCACAGACTGGATGCCCCGTCCTGCAGACACACACACACACACACACACACACACACGTATTCTTTGTTGAAAACAGTTTTATTCTGTCAGTAAAGTGCTGAGTACAGTGCTTGGCGCCAAATAAGTGCAAGTACGTGTGATTGTTATTAAAATTGTCCCTGGCACAGGACCTGCCACCTAGCTTGTGGGTCCTCCAGTGCTTACTGAAGAAATGAGGGACGGAACTAATTACTGGAAAGATTTTGCTAAGTAAAGTGAGTAAAGCGAGTTGTTTTCCAGGGGCACCAGCACTTTGTAGTGGAGTAGTTTAAAGAGCCATGAGTATCTGGCCAGAAAGATTTGTGTGGTCTCCCAGAAGAGCCCTGGGCAGGAGAGCTACCCAGCCTGACAGCTTTTGGCGAGGAGGCAGGAGCTGGACCCGAAGCGGAACATCTGTTTCAGGAGCATCTTCAGCTGGGTCCCTGGAGCTGGCCTGCTCTCTGTCCTCCCTCTGCATCTTCGTGTTTTTCCCTTTCTCTCTGTCTCTGCCTCCTGGGTGCCTCCTTCTCTCCCGTCCACCCCTCTTGCCCTCTCTTAGCCTTGTGCAGCCTGGGGTCAGGGAGGTCCTCACCTCCCCGTGGGGTTCCCCATACTTCCCTTTCTGTGTCTCCTGGGCAGGGAGCCTGCAGCACCCGCAGACCTCCCGAGGCATCTGCGACCCCTTCCCTGTGCTGGAGGCCGCATCCTCTGGCTGCAGCAGCAGCAGCCGCTTTCCATTAGGAGCAGAGGCTGAGGTGGAGCCTGGACCGTCCTTTGTTAGTGCTTCCAGGTGCAGCGGAAGAGGTGGGCACCAGCAGGGATGCCAGCGACTTGATTGCGAGGACAGCGCTTCCCTGGTGGCCTGCTACACAACCGGGGGCTGGGGGGACGGAGGCGGAGCCTGAGCACAGTGCCCTCCCCCCCTGCAACCCCGGGATTTGGAAAGCAGCAGTGAAAGCCCAGGCCTGCCCAGGGGCCTCTCCTCCTCTGTCATTTCCTGGTGGCGCCCTCATTGCTGAGCTGCTGATTGACACGGACTTTCTCAGAGCGCAGCACAACAGCCATAAGAAAAAATGCCCTTGTTTCCTGTTTAAAACAAAATTAAGCGGACTGATGTTATGTAGAAGACTTAGGAATTCAAATGCATTCTTACAAGAGCCCTTTTATAAGAATGCATATCCTACTCTATCTCAGAGGCTCTTCGATACTAATTATAGTTATCCTGAAGGCCGATACTCAGTGATAAAACCATGACCAAATAGCTGCACGTAGCCCTTTTAAGGCTGTGCTGTAACCCTTGGCGTCCCCCCCCCCCCCGTTTTTATGCAGTATTCAGATTGAACACGACAGCTTTACCACAGCTGATGGCGAGGTACTTTTTGCTGCTACGGTAGGACCAGGGCTTTTTAGTATAGTTTGGCCTGGCAGCAAGAGTGGGAAAAGATCTGCTTTCCCCTACCCCCTGCAGTTAGGTGGAAGATAGGACATCTTGGGGCTTTTTAGTTAGATGTGGCCAGAGGGGAGGCTGCGTGGGATTTCTTTCTTTTACTGAGTACGTGTGATAAAGCAAAAATTAGACTTCAGGAATTTGGGTCTTACCTATCTTTAGCATCAGGAAGCTACTATGGGACTGTCACTGGTTAGGGGTTCCCAGTCACAGTTGTTGCAGGAGTTAGGCGTATAGTAGTACTGTCTGCTTAGATATTCATTCATTCATTTATATTTCAACCTGTCTCAATTTTTCTTGACACTGCATTTACTTACAAGATATTTTTAGAAATATCTGAATCGTGTTTTGATGAGGAAAATCTCATAATGAGGAATTAAAGGGGAAAAAAAAGCTAAAAGGGCTTCTGTAATTTGGCAAGCCCTCTTAAAAGGCTTTTCAGGAACTCAGACATGAAAAATAACTCTGTCAAGGAAAGAAACGCCAATAGGAATTTCTTTCTTCAAAAGAACTTTTGAAAAAGCACATACCCAAGAACTTCCTGTGAGAGTCCGTCTCATCTTCTTCTCTAGAGACAGTTCCTCTGCAGAAGTTGGACCCTGAGAGCTGCTGATGGAGAGGCCAAATGTGGGCTGACTTCTGGCCACATCGCTCCTTAGCACCGTGTTTTATATTTCCACATCCGTAACGTGGAACTGATGGTATTCTTATCTACTGCATGGGTGTGTGTGAGAATTAAATCAGTGAATTCTCGCAGCCACCTAGGATAATTTCCTGCACTCGGTGTGTGACAAATCATAGCAGCGCCCACCTCCCCGCAAGTGTGTCACCAGCAGTGTGACCACCAGTGTCAGAGGTCCTGTGATTCTAATCCAAGGTCTCCCTCTTTTCTCTTTGTCCATGACTTGAAGTGTGGCCCAGATACTCCTAATCCCGGTGAGAGGGAAGAGTGTGGTTGGTGGACATGTGGGAGGGCAGAGCCCAGGGGGGTCTGCAGAGTGCTGCCTGTTGCAGGAAGTCCCTGAGCAGTGACCACTGTAGGGCTGGGCTTTCTCCTCTGCTCTGCTCTGTTCTGCTTGGCTGACCAGTGGCCTCTTTTCCTGTCTCTAGAACTCCACGAAGGGGAAAGAACTGTTTTTAGGAAGAATTCATTTGCTGTGCTTTGGAAACTGCCTTATGGTTAGAGAGAAAAGAGGCTTTGTGTCCAGATCTCTGCTTGGCTTTAACCTGATGATCCTACTTCCCGAGGATACTGACCTGGTTCCACCTGAGGGCTCCAGCCTGCCTTACCATGTGCCTGGCTCCTGCCCCAGCAGAAGGCTTGAAAGTACAAGAGTTTGTTGTCACTGTGGCTTTCTTTGTGTGGCGGAGGCTGCGTTGTTTGTTTCTAAGTCTCGTGTTTCCTTGACCTCCCCGTGGGTCTCAGATCTCCACCATCACGACTTTAGCTTCCACTTGGATTCCGATGCCCGCTGCTGGGGCCTCCTTTGCCTGTGCCTGCCATAGCCAGAGGCCACTGTGGTGCCCAGGTCCTTCTCAGCTGTCAGGCTAGAGTCCTCCCTCTTCAGAGTTCACTGCTGGGTCCCTTGTCAGTGCCCTGGCCCATGGGGACAGGTAGCATTTACGTTTTCCTAGGAGCAGAGGGCACATGGTCCGGGCTGATGCATGGTGAGCGTACCAGTTGGCTCTTTGCGGTGGGCACTGGTGTGTGCTGGCCTGCCTTGGGCCAGAGGAAAACGTGCTGCAGACCCAGGAGCAATGACTGGGATGGGAGCCAGGAGTGGCAGGAGAGGCCTCAACGATACCTGCGAGAATTGATGACACCTAGGAAGTGTGAGGCTGCTGAAGGGCCCGAGGAAAATAACGGCTCAGATTGTGACTTTTCCTGAGAGCTGAGCAGGGACTGTGAATCGCAGTTAAATTCACAGAGGCGGATTGTGCCGCCAAGGTTAAGAGAAGGAAGTGTGTTCGGATAGCGTCTGCCCACAAGGAGTTTACAGCCTGCTCGAGTCTTGAAATGTTTGTGGGTTTTTAGCTAGCTTTTGTTTTATTCTTTCCTTCCCTTCTTCCTCTTCTTTTAAGTTTAAATATACAGTTAGACCTTTATACCCAGGGGCTCGGTGTACAGGGATATAAACAACAGTGAATCAAAAGCATTTGGGAAAAAACGTGTCGGTATTGGACGTGTATAGACTTTTTTTCTTGTCGTTTTTCTATAAACAACACAGTACAACAATGCTCAAAATGTCATTTACACTGGAATGGTCCAAAGTATATAGGTGAAGATGCCTAGGTTCTGTTTAAATACTATATACTATTGCATCTAAAGAACTTGAATATCTGCAGATTTTAGTGTGTGGCGGTGGCCCTAGAGCCCTCTACCCCACATCAATGACTGTACTCGCCTATTAATAGAATACAGTGTACTCGACATAACTCTTCTTCATTTGATTTTTTAAATTCCCTCCTTCAGCGATGTTTGGAAGTCCATTAGATGCATTGCAGTTTGCAGCTGAATGAGGTTGTTGCCTGTGTCTGACACTAACTAAATTAGAAACCAGGCTCTCTGGCCTGGACAGAAGCAAGGAGCTCTCTGAGATACGGTTGAGTTTGTGCTTCTGGGTTGAATCCAAGTTAGATGTGAATACTCTTGTAGGTTAAACTTTCTGACTTAATGAAGGATTAGAATGATGATGTATAAGGTCAGCTTCTGGCTCTTTCTTTCTTTCTTTCTTTCTTTCTTTCTTTCTTTCTTTCTTTCTTTCTTTCTTTCTTTCTTTCTTTCTTTCACCAGGGACTGAACTCATGACCTTGCACTTGCCAGGCAGGCACTTAAACTGCTGAGCTAAATCTGCAACCCTCTGGGTTTCAGTATATGATTTTGGCTCGGAGTAGTAAACCTGAACAAGCCTTTTTTAAAAGCTGAGTTTGAGGCAGTAAAAGCTGCCCTAGGTGTTTTAAATGGGGTGCATGGAATGGGATGAGCAGGTGCTTTGACTCACACAGTGTCTCCTGCCTTTATGGGTCCTGCCTGGACCCATCGGGCTTTGCGATTTCAGGCTTTGCCAGTGTGGTTCTCCCATCTGAGCGCACTGCAGTGTGGGCTGAAGTTCCTGGTGCCAGTCTGGCTTGGCACACATGTGTGGACCAGTCTGTGATGCTTCCTGTGTGGAATACGAACAGTATGCATGCTTTCCCAATTGAAATATTTGTTTCAAAGGAAAACTTGACAAGGGAACTGAGTTAGGGAAGGAAGAATGTTCCTCCAAAGGACATGGCCATTGGCAAGAGCGGGGAAGTTCAGACAGCTGGGTTAGGAGGCCAGCAAAAGTCCCCATAACCGGGGGACCCATGAGTATTCCCTGGACTTCTCTAGGTTCTTGTTTTCCTCTTGGATAAAATTAAAGGCGTGGCTTAAACAGAGTTCAGCCTATCAAGCTTTAAGAACTCCGCCGTGCGTGTACGAGGTCGTCTTCAGATAAAGAAAGCGTTAGCTGGATAGTTTCTGTTATTGGAACAGGTGATTAGGAGATGAGTGGTAGAGAAATAGAGTTTAAGTGTTAGCTCCACTCTCTCTGTCCTGGTCACTTCTCCAGAGTCCTCGCTGGATGAGACCAGGAGGGAAGAAGCATTGGGCTGCGTTAGTTCCCTTTCGTGGCCGTAGCAAATGACCACAGGTTCAGTGGCTTAAAACACCACACCTTTATGACCTTACAATTCAGAAGAGCATTCAGCAGGACAGCAGTGAGGTGTCAGCAGCCCCACGGTCCTGGAGGATGAAGGGGGTCTCTGTTTCTTCACTCTGTCTCTTTCCTTGCTCTCCCAGGGCCCTTCGCAGTGCTTGAGTGCTTGAGTCAAGGTCCCTTTCTCTGGCTTCAAAGGCAACCATCCCTGACTCTAGCCTTGGCTTCGATGACCCTCCGGCTCCATCTCTCCTTACAAGGACCCTTGTGATTACAGCAGCCGCTCAGATAATCCAGGATAATCTCTCTAGCTCGAGATCCCTAACTTAATCGCATCAGCATAGCCCCTTTTTGTAATGGAGAGGAACACACTGGCAGGTTCCAGGAATTAGGAAGTGGACACTTTGGGGGGCCATTCTTCTACTTACCTACATATAGCACACAGTGCTACCAGGCCCGGGAGCCCCTCTCTGGGAGGAAATATCACTAGCAGATGAAATCATTGTTGTCATCAGAGACCTTCAGCTTCCCTGCTGTGGCTTCCTGAGCCATGGAAGGAGGTTTATTAAAAGGAAAAAGGGAGAGAAGATGGGAAGAGAACTATGCAATCAGGAGATAGTTTCATTTCTCCAAACAGGGGCCACTGTGAGGCCCTAGTAGAAGTGTGTCCTCAGTCATCCAAGACAAGGCCACTGGGTTCCCGGGGCCAGAACCAGGACAGGAATTTGAGAATGTTGGGGGGGGGGGATAAAGAGAGAGAGAGATGCTTAGGGATCCTGGTGGATGTTAGGTCTGAAATTCTCTTAGCGTTTACCTGCAGCGGCCACATGGTCTTCACTGTGGAGGTGACAAGTGTTTACCTGGAGGTGGGGAGCTCTCTTAAACTCCTGTGAAGTAATCAAACCCTTGAAAAGAAGAAATTCCTACCAGCGTCCAAATGTGGCACCGATAGCCTTCCTAATTCCCTGCCTCAGAATCTGAGTCCACTCTCTTCTTATCTCCCCGGTGACATTTTAATTGTCACTGCATTAGATAAGATGCCTCAGTTTGTAGTGAGAGACATGACTGAGGATTAAGGCTGAGTTTGGGAGGACAAATGGGTGACATTTGAGTCACATCTCTGTCACCCTCAGCTCCAGCACCTTTGCTCCCGTAGACTGGCTGGGCAGTCATTCATATCATCGAAAAGAACCCACCTGGCTCCTGGGGACAAGTGTGTATGTTTCTCTTTAATTTGCTCTGCTAGGACCACGCCAGCCTGTCCCCACATTAAGGCTGCCTGGGGCGACGTGGCAGAGAACCACGAGCCCAAGATTTCGGGAAGGCTCTGAGCTGCTTCCTTCTTGGCCCCTCTTGGGGTCCCCAGAGCTGTTTGACAGCACCCTGTTTTCTGGGACACGTACCTCTCAGAGAATATCTGGACTGTGACATTCCATGGTGGCCATTGCTTGAGCATCTGCAGGTGAATGCATGCTGGGGATTTGGCCAGAACCCGTAAGGAAAGAGAGGGGTCAGAATGTTTACAACGTGCAGAAGTTGAGATTTCCCCCCAGTTACAGGGGAATAGCTGTCATCGGGGCCCTAATTAAGACAGTTTTTGGCTGCTGTTGTCCTGTCTAAAAAATAGGCTTATTCGGGCTTGACAGTTTCTAAGAAACAGGATTCTGATTCTCCAAGCTCTCTCCTGCTTGTGCTGCATGCAAGGGTGTTTGTTTGTGGCCCAGGCTCTCAAATGGACCCTCCAGGAAGCAGAGGCAGACAGTGTGGACAGCGATGTGTGGCTTGCGCAGTCTGTTTCCCTGTATTTCTCAGAGCTGTCGCAGGAAGAAGCACTCCCTCACTCCCAGGGTGCCGCTGCTGCCCGGTACCCGGATATGCTTCCCGAGGACTTGCTGACCACATGAAGCCCTGGTCCTGCATTTCCTAAGAGGGTTTTGTAGCAGGTGGCCTGGGGAGGCGGGGCAGTTTGCTGTGGTTTTTCTGGTGACCTCTCATTTTAATTCAGGAGTACTGTAAGCAAATCACCCCACAGGAAATGTGCGGAGCAGCTCAGGTCTGGAGCAGGGACCTCGGTCCTGTGTTTTCCTCCTAGGACGATCCAGTGATGGTGCCCTGAAGTGGAAGTGAATGCTCAGTTTGCTGGCCAGAGTTTGGATTAGTTAGGAGTCAGAGTTAGCAGTGATTTGGGGCTTTTAAAGTACAGTACTTAGCCTGTCCGGGCTTCCTGCTGCCAATCTTTGCCTTCTTCTCTATAGGACCCAAATGGGGAACTTTCAATGACCCCTCCCAAGTGGCAGAGACTGTTTCCAGAATATTCCTTAATTCTCCGAAACCAGAGTTTCTGTTCTTAAGATGAATGCGGTCATCTCCCTTTCTTGGGTTTTGTCCTTGACTTCCTGCTAGTGCGGACCCCTAGGGAGGACCTGTGTATCACCAGGGTGGAGGTGTTTGAGAGCCCTTGGCTTCCCCGGGACTCAGAGCTCAGAGACACATCAGCTTTAACTGTCCAGTGTAAAACGAGAGAAAAGCCCTAGCTAAACCAAAGAATGCTGTAATCAGGATGCTGGGATGTGTTCACTCTGGTGTTTTGGAGAGACTGATCTGTTAACAAGCTATTCTTCAGGTCATCTCCTTATGCTGGGTAGATCAACCCTAACCACCTAGTGTGTCACCAAGCCTAAAGTTGAGTGTGTAAGGACAAGGCCCACAATCACAACCATCAACGGCCCTGTCTTCCTGGACATTAGGAAGATACAAGCTGGGAAGGAGAGGGCTGGCACCTGTGTGGAGGCACAGGGAGAATCAGCAACCAGAGGAGGTCCAGGCAGAGAGCAGCAGAGAGCCAAAGGCAGAAGGCACAGAGGCTCTGGAAGTGGGAATCACTCAGGGCCAGGGATCGGCAGAGTCAAAAGCAGCAGAGGCTCTCGCCTGGTGAGACGTGGAAATGGGTGCTGGGTTGGTGGCCTCAACCGAGACTCTGATGGGTACGTAGTGGGAGAATGACAATGTGTCCAGCTGGTATCTGAGCCACAGCAGGGCCGGGTGCTGGTCTTCCTTCTGGGACTTTCTACTCTGCCTCATTCTGGTTTGCAGACGTGCTCCTGTGATGGGACTATGTGTAGCATGGTTTCCCCTGCATCCATGGATTCAAGTTAAATTGAAAATATTTAAAAGAGTCACACCTGCTCAGAGTATGTACAGACTTTTCTGGTCATTATTCTAAAAACAATGCCATATAACACCTATTTACATGCTATTCACATTGTATTAGGAGTCTAGAAACGATTTAAGCATACAGGAGGACCTCACAGAGGCTACAGACAAATACTGGATAGTTTTCTAGAAGGGCTTGACAATCTACAGAGTCTGAATGGGGTTCCACAGCCAGTACCCTGAAGGAATGACCCCCTTTAGTAGGTCATATGCTCTTAGTTTTCCTAACTTCAGAATTTTTCATTTCATTTGCCTCTTTTTTGTGTGTGTATGTCCTGGAGGGAGTAAAATATTCCTTTTGGCACATTAAGCTATTTCTTTAGGATTTTAAGCTTAGGTGGAACCTTCATGTTTTTACATGCAAAGAATAAACTGGATTCCCAAGAAGATGCCATCTGAATATATATATATGTCTTTTTTGAGTCAGGGTCTCACTATGCAGTTCAGGCTGGCCCTGAGCTCACTTTGTAACCCAGGCTGGTCTCAAACTCATAACAATCCTCTTGCCTCAGCCTCCTGAGTGCTGGGATTATTTTAATTTTAAACTTCTGGCCCATGAGATATAAACTTACTGGGGTTTTTGTGGAAGAAGTTAGTGTCTTAGCCGTTTGGCTCTATGTTATATTTTATTTGACCAAATAACACATGTTGTGGAACTTCTGAGAGGACAGAGAAAATGCATGGTATGTGCATTAATTTACGGTCACAGTATCACAGATCTGGTGGCTTCGGCAGACATCTGTGGTCTGTTAGTCCCAAAGGCTCAAAGTTTGAGGCCCAGGTATCTGAGGGATGGTTCTGTCCTAAGGCTGGGAAAGGCAATCTGCTGGTTCCTCTCTCCAGCCTCTCTTTGCTGGCCGCCTGTGGCTCTCTTTGGCTTGTAGATGCACCCCAATCTCTGCCTGCACATTCTCATGATACCCATATGTGTGTGCACACACATGTGTACCCTTTTTATAAGAGCACCAGTCCTGTTGGATTGGAAGTCTCCCCTATTTCAGCATGACCTTACCTTCGCTAATTGTATTTGTAATCACCCTGATTCCAAATGAGGTCCCACTCTGAAGCACAGGGGAGGGCGGTAAGATTTCAACATAAATATTTGGAGGTCGGGGGTAGGGGGTCAGTTCAGTCCATCACAGCCAGCTAGATTATAGCGCAGAGGGGTTCCCCAAGGCTGTGTCAAAAGATCTGTCCTCAACATGGCCTTTATGCTGTACTTGTCTTAAAAAAAATCTTTTACCAGGGTCCGACAATAATTTCTTTATGTTTTAACATGAAAATTAATTAGCCAAGCCAATTAATATGGAAACCAAACAAAAAGATCCAGCTAAGGAAAGAGGAATGGCAGGAAAGAAGAAAAGGTATGGTGACAAAGATAAAATGTAAATAAGAAGAAACAGCAGGGTGACTCCCCCCCCCAGGCAGGGTTTCACTTTGTAGCTCAGGTTGGCCTCAAATTTGCATCAACCCTCCTGCCTCAGCCTCCCGAGTGCTGGGATTACAGGTGTGAGCCACTGCACCCGGTTTATTTTGAGGGTGTGTTTCAGGTGAGGATTTCTGGCTGTGGAAGGTCTGTGAAGCATCCCCAGAACACCGTGTCATAAAAGACCCAACCCAACACTCTTTATGATGTGGTGGGTTCTTAGCAGTCATGGCATTAACCTTCTACTTAGAAAAACAAGTGAAACAAAGGTGCAGCTGTCAGTGTCACCTCAAGGACTGTCCAGGCTGTGGTTGACACTTCCCTTCCTAGCCCTGGGGAGGGGAGTGACACATTTTACCACCAGGACCCACCCTGTTTGCCGCACGCTGCCCAGCTCTCCCACATCTGGCTCTGTTCTCCAGCCCGGTCCCTTTGAGGCCAAGGGGTCAGGCAGAGGACAAAATGAGCACGTGGACCCTGGGCAGCTGCCTCATCTTGTCCCGAGGTGGAGGCCATCTTGCTGGTATCCTGTCTCCTGCTGCAGATTGCTGTCCTGCTCCGTGGCTCTTCCCTTGCTTATATTTAGTAACCAGTTTCAGAAGACGTAAAAATACTTGATAAAGGCTGCAAAGAGGAGCAAGCTGGGTTCACAGCTGTGCTACCTGCCGGTCACCACGTCTGCTGTGCAGTGCGTGCCTGGACCACAGCACTCCCGAGACTGAGGTGGGTTGCATGTCTTCACTGGAAGAAGACGGCTGATTTGCAGAGAGCAAAAGAAGTCACACTGGTGGTTCCGTTCTTTCTCCCCTGCCTTCCACCACTGGGAGTTGAACCCAGCTCTTTCACACGAAGCTATATCTCTAATCCTTTTTATTTTGTTTCTGTGATGGTCTTTGGCTAGGTTGCTAAGTGGCTGCCCAGGCTGGACTTGTGTTTGTGATCCTCCTGCCTCAGCTTACTGGAGTAAGTAAGTGCTGAGATTACAGGCATGCATCACTGTGCTTGGCTATGCGTGGAGCATTTTTAGGGGTACCCCTCCTCCCAGATTCTGCTCCTGCTCATGCCAGCGCCAGCACCTCTGAAGAAGACCTTAACGCAGAGCCTCCTCATTTAGATTCTTTCAGGCAGGAACCAGAGTTTGGAGGTTTCTTTCTCCAGCCCTGGGACCTCATAAAACCCTACTTCCTCTCTCCAGATGTGTTGAATGGGAAGAGAGGATGTGAGCTTTATTGCAATCTGTCTGTTTTCTTCAAAACGAGTCTGTGTTTAAAATCTCTGGTGTGATGGAGACGTCTCCCTCACAGATGGTTGTGCGTGTCTCCCAACTCGTATTCTGTACACTGTTCACACGATGGCCTCGGGATCTGGAGAACTGAGCCTGCTCCTCGTCTCTTTTACCCTTGCGTTGGAAAGACACTTTGGGTATTCTCCTGTAAGCGCCCGTATTTACTCTAGAAAATGTTCTCTATTTTGTGTGATGAGAACTACGGAATTAAAAGCTTTTGTACACATTCCATTTCTTCTAAGGCACAGGTCCATTAGAATCCTCTTAGACCAGGCAAGCTTTCGTCACATTATGTTCTGAGTCAAATGTTTTAGTGCTGTAACGTTTGAAACACAGAATCCTCTTAGACAGGTATTTGTGTACGTACCTACAGACCGTCACTGCAGTATTCCTCTATAATGAACTTTCGTGTGTTACACAATGTTCTTTCCTATCGGTATTTTTAATACTGAAAATCATAGATGGTGTATTGCACGTTGAGAAAAATCTCATTTGTTAAAATTAAAAATTATCAACCCAGTTCACTAGAGATGGCAATTTGGAATGCTTAAGGACTCTGCAGAAATTTGTCTTTGGGGAGTAGATCTTTTAGGTGTTAAGGATAATTACTTCACTCAGCAAATCTTGGTTGAGCGTCTACTATGAGGCGACACTTGTAATTATGTGAGAGAAATGAGCATAGGAGAGTGGCAGGGAACAGAGACTCCTAGGAGTTGTGGCCAATTAGGATCAGTCAGAAATGAAGATAATGCATTTCTAAAATTATCCTGTGTGGGACAATGCGCAAATATATCTGATGATTAGAATTCAGCTCGTCGTTTTCCAGGAACACATCTGTAGGGTAAATGGTGAGCACTGTGTAATTCAGGAGGATCCGAGTGTGAACGTAATGGAATGCAGTGATTCTGTCTCTGTAATGGACAAGAAAGTTGACCCGGGCATAAGCATGACTGCTCCCAAAAGTGATGTATCTTCTAAAAATGCTCTGATTTCTACTTAGAACAATTTCAGCAACTATGGCTTCACATCTGTGAGTCAGACGGTTCTAATCTGCAAAAGGTTAAGCGTTCGACAGTGATTTGTTCTCACAGATTAGCTGCTTGGAGTTTAACCTTTAGATGTGCTTAAGCAACGACACTTTACTTTTTTTTATTTTTTATTTTTTTGTATAAAACCACCCAAACAGAAACAGTCTAATAACGTGCAAGCAGGCATACAGGACTCCAGGAGACACTTTTTCCACTTGATATAAATTGTCCCAATTACCTTCTTTCTTCTTCTGTCTGGGGGTATTTTAACACGCACCCTAATGTCTTGAAGTGACTTCACAATTAAAGGATTGGAGCCATTTGCGGCGTTATAAATGTCAGAACAAGATGATTCTTCCACTTTAGTGCCTGGCAGGGTTTTCAGCGAGGGACCGTGAGTGCTTGATATAGAGAAGAGAAATGGGGTGTCTTATCACTACCTGAGGCTGTGGGCATAAATAGGAATTTTAAACCTTGCAGCATGAACAGTTGGATTCTTGAGCTTTTAATTGTTATAAAAGAGGAAAAGCTCACAGGAATTTCAGTTGCATTCAGCTTTGCAGTGCTTCTTGATGATAAATTAATTTTAACATAATATTAAAGATAAAGCCTTTGATTCAATGGATTCAGATTTTATAAAAGCATCAGATTTTTGTCTGTGTTGCCCAAGGAACAAGACAGAATAAGAAATGAACCCAAAAAATAGAAGATGAGCAAACATTAACTGTACTTAAGCCTTGTGACCCTCTGTTTTAATCAGTGGATGCAGACAACAGTTTCCAAAGGACAATGGCTGTTCATGAGATATGGCACCAAGCCAAGTATTTTGCGTGTTTCTTATTCAATTTCTCTATGACTCAACTAGGTAATAATGATCATGTTTCCTATCTTACAAATGATTACATAGGCTAAAAAAATTATTCAGTGGTTCTCAAAATTGGCCTGCTAGCGACTAGTGGAGACCTTTGAGCAACATGCGCATCCCCAGTCTCACATTCTATGAGTACGCTTTAGAGGGCCTAGTGGAGAGACCTGAGTATTTTTACAGTGGAGTAGCCCTCCTGTTTGATTCTGGTAATCGCTTAGGTTGGGAGGCCACACATTGTTGGAAGAGCTACTCAGTGTCACAGCTTTGAAATGGTAGGACCAAGGCGGGGACCCAGTTCCGTGGGACTCTGTAGTTCACAGTGTAGAAGAGACTGCAGTGGGGCGCTGAAAATAAACCTCAACTCCTAGCAGTTCCCTCATCTGAGCTCTCTCCTCCTGTGGGATTTCCCTCACGGTGTCCTGGACAGGGCCTCTGACTCTCCGCTGGACGCCGTTCCCAGGAAGTGGTGGCTGTGAAGGAGAAGTTTTGGTTCCCAGCAAGTTCTGCTCTATGCTGGACACAAGCGCTGCTGCCCATCTCTCCGCAGTTTTGCACTCGAGCTGTCTGGAATAGGTCCAGTCTTTCTTCTTCCCTGGCAGCCTTGGGGCTGTTTGAAGAAGCTCGTCTTCCTGGTGAAGCTTTCCCACTCTAGAATGTGTCAGGGGCTAAGTTCGAATCCCTTTCCCCGATAGAAATCCCTCCTCAACCTCAACAAACAAACCCTAAAATTCTCCCAGCTTGTCACAATCCACATGCCATCGCTGTGTCTCCCTAGCGCCCTGTCATTTCTTAGCCTTCTTATGTCCTCAGCTCATTTCCTTAGGCTCCTGCATCTCTGAGGTCTGTTTCACAATCGGGACACCTGCCCATTGATTACACCACACTCTTACATTTTGTTTGTTGAGAAAGATCACTCTCATTTCAGGTCAAAGGTGTTACAAATTTACAACACCAGAAACTGAGGGCATCAGAAGAGAGGTTGGTAGCCCTGTGGGTGTGCTGGCATCTCGATGGCACCATAGCTGGTGATCTTGTGACCTTGGGTGGCAAAGCAACAAGGAGGCTGTTCTCCACTGTATTAAAAGCAAACATACCTTTTCCTCCTATATCGAACCCTTCAGCCTTTTGTGTTTAAACTATTTCCCATCTTGTTTGAACTATTTTCTCTGGAACAAACATTTATTGTAGGGAGTGTAAATAACAGCTGGCCCTCTGTTTGTGTTGACTTTTGTATGTCTCTTCTGGGCTGTTATTTAGTTAGCAGAGAGTTCAGAGACCTGAATTTATGTCTCTCCCTCGTCACGGACAGAGAGGTTAGACAAGTATTTTAATTTTCTGGTCCCAAGTTCTTTTTTATGAGGTCCCAACTTATTGTATGTTAATAAGTACCCTTTTCCTATGTTGTGTGCATATGGATGGATCAAAATATTGGCTACCCAGAGTCCTGACATAGCCAGAGAAATGTATTACTGAAAACAATGTCAGGCTGTTGTGAATTATTAATTGCCATTATTATTAATACCGCTGCTGGCTTGTCAGTGAAACTGAGATTCTTTCGTAGCATGCTGTTTAGATTTTTGTTGCCATCATGACTCTTAGTTTAGACGAGGTGGGATTATCAAAAATATTTGCCAGAAAATTCTGACGTTTCAGGGAATAGACCGATCAGTCAGAGATGCCCTTTCATTGGCTCCAGATGAACCTGGAGGGCATGTGAGCTCCTGGGGACACCCGGGTTCAGGGCCTGGTCCATTTGTTCTCAGGAAGGAAGCAGATAGAAGGCACCTCCCTTGGTAGATTATCCAGCTCCTTCCTGGGCAATAGATTGAGCTGGATGAAATAAACTTTCATATCCTCTGGGATGGAAATAGTTCAGGGCTGTGTGCCCTGCCTTTTGAATAGCACCTCTTCTAACTGAGTATCCATATGAATAGCTAAAGTTTGCTAGGTCAAAGGGGAATGGGTCACGGGTAGGATGGATTCACAAGTCAGTGGGTCGAAGCTGCACGTGATTCCAAGCATTTCCTTCAGGACACAAGCTGAAGATGAGGATCAAGTGTTTCATTCTCTGGGCGAATAGATCACACTCCAATGCTTTAACAACCACGGTACTTCAGAAATGATTGGCGTCGTTGGGTCCTCTTTTGGAGGGAGTATCAAGGGCATTGCATTTCTCCCAGGTGCTTTGAGGAAGACAGAAGAGAGGTGCTTCTCTGCTTGCAGAGACACTACCGTGACCTGTCGCGCTACTTGGGTTGTGTTACTCATTATGCTGCTGTTATGAATAAAGAAGTAAGTAGGGCCTTAGTGGGTCTGCGCGAGCCTGCCTTCTGCAGAATATTCCCGACACATTAGTGCGTAATCGGCATCTAGCAGCTGTACGTCTACAGTGTGCCAGTTAGAATATTTAACAGTGCAATAAAGCAGGAGTTAATAAAACACATCTAAGAAATGGAAAATAAGATTACAAGTGGCATTTTGGCCCTAATTCAAGTAGCAGGGAGTGGAAGAGTGTGTGGAAGCCAAGCTCGGATCATTTCCTACGTCTTCATTGGCCACGGGTTTATCCATTGCCAAGGATCTATAGAAGTTTGGATATTCCACCATCCAAAGTAGCCTACTATCAATTTGATTTGGTCCTGTTCTATCACTTAATGACATGTGGAAATTTCATAATTCAAACTCGAAATAACATAAAAATGAAGTAAAGTTGCCAGCTATTGATACCTCCTCGGCTTTTATTTTTTTATACTTATGAGACAAGTTGTGTGGATTTTCTCCTTTCTTTCCCCCCAGTAGTTACAACCCCAGGACTATCTGGGAGGGCTTATTTCAACCATGAGTGAGCTACTGTTTAGCAACAGTGACTGCAAATGTGCTTCTTGGCAATTTTGCCATTCAGTGTGTGCCTTCTTCATTTCTTTGCTTGCTTAACTAGTGTGTATGATCACTGATTTATCAGCCTGAGCTGTAATAATGTCAGCTGTCTGCTGGCATGATTGGAGAACTTACGAAATGAAGTTAATTTTATGTGTTCTTTTCTTGGAAACTCTTTTATACTTAATTTTAAGCAGATAAGTGACACAAAAGACCAAGCCACTTGAAGATAATGCATTTAGAAATTGGTGATTGATGAGCTTATACTTATCTAATTTGTTTGAAAAAGATCCTAATACATCGTTTGAGAATAGGTTTTGAATGGAAGAACAAAAATACTGTAGGATAGGTAGATAAGATACCAATAAGTGAAAAATGAAGAATTTTTTCTCTCCAAAAATTATTTGAACATTAATCTGGAATTTATGTTTTAGTCAGAATCATCAGTTGTAGGAAATATTATTTAGCTTAAGAGTTTTAATTAAAATAAATGTGTTTTAAACAAAATAGAGAGGATAATCGCTACATTTTATACAACTCTGTCTTTGCTGGATTTTCGTTTAGAGATAATGATCTTCTGGGCATTACGTTGTCCATAAATATGCATATCATACTTACATTTCAGTTTAAATGCATACATGTATAAGTAAGCATTGAATTGGGTTAACTTTATTAACAATAAATAATGAAGCATAATCCTTTATGTTAACCCTTATTTTATTATCCATCAGCCTTTAGACATTTGGCTATTTGGACAAGCTATCATTTTATATCCTTTTAAAAATATTTATTGCTTCTTTGACTAATTGCTTTTTATGTGACTTAAAGGGTTTTGCATTGGTGCCATTTGTTAAAACACAGCCAGAAGCAGGCAAAGCAGTCCCATTTTTCAAAAATTTAGTGTCATTTTTATAGACAAATAACACTTGTAAATGATGGATAATAGCTGGCAGGATGCTGCATGGTATAAAATGTGCATGAATTATATTTTCTGGGAGTTAGAAGGTTAACTTGTCTATGAACTAATTGAAAAGCTTTATGGTAAACGCAGAATACTGTGTGCACATTATCGACATGACTTGAACCGGCTGGAAAAGGGGTTTTTCTCCCCTTGGGTGTTATTCCTTATCTCATCCTCTTTTCTGGCTAGCTATTGTATCAGGAGGGTCTCTAATCATACTGTATCTATGGAACTGATAAAGAACTTTGCGTGGATGTTTTTCATGACGCTTTGGCAGATTAATACTTTCCCATTAAAAACGGGGGTGGGGATGCCTTGTCAGCATTAAAATTATCACTCATTGCATAATGATAGATTTTACATTTGCAATGGGTTATGTTTATAAATCTGACTAGTTTCTGGCCCCAGGAAACCAAAGGACAGGAGGCATGCTTGCTGTATGGGAGGAATGAGGATTTATCATAAACTTTTTGTTGGAGGAGAGTAACTCACAGGTCTCTTCCTCCTTACACTGGGTAGTAGTCACACTGGCCACGTGGGAGGAGGTAGGTTCGGTGACCTTTTCATTTTCCCTTCAGTCTAGCTGCTTGTTCTCATTTGGTTAGTTTTGGGGGAAGAAAAGGAGTTGAGGAAAGGGTTGTTTTGAAAAATGAAGTTGTTTCCTGTCTGCGCTGGTCACAAGCTTGTGCTTTATGATGTTGTTTTACATCTCTTAATCATCGGTGCTTTTCAGCTTTATAACAATACACAGAATACTGTGTGTACCTTATCAACATGACTTAAACCAGCTGCAAAAGGGATTTTCTTTAGAATCACAGAAAATAAGCCAACAGCAAGGGACTATTGGAAGTAAGCAGGCATGGGGTGGGGGAGAAGAAAGGTCAGCCTGTGGCTACCAGATTATTAGATGGGAGAAATAAGTTCTGAATTTCTTTTTATTTACCCTAATTAATAGTGTATTTTTGGATTCATATCTTGTAACACTGCTGAGAAAGTCTCAGTTTCTCCTTAGTGTCTTTCCTTTATCCTTTCTATTCTTTTCTTTCAAAACGTTAGACAGAGCTTAGACCTTCTCATTCTCCATCTAGGGTTGCATCTCCTGTTTGTCTTTGTTTTCTCGTGTCTCTGTACTGTGTTGTAGGTGATTTCTTTTGTGAATTCTCTTTTCAGCATCAGTTAATACACGGTGTAAACTGCCAGCACATTTTTAAATTTCAGTAATCATAGACTTTATTGTTTAAAGGTTTCTTTAGTTCTTATAAAGCCTGCCTGGCCACTAAAAAATTGAGGTAAAGTGTACATTACTAAAAAAAAAATCTTAATGTTTAACTGTACAGTTCAGTGAATGTTAATGACATAACTGTGCAACCAGTTGCCACAGCACTTCTCATCTTGCCAAATAAAGATTTTTTTTTAACCTGGTCATGTTTTTCTTCTAATATATATATATATATATATATATATATATATATATATATATATAAATTACTGCAAGCCATTTCAATGCATATATACATTGGATAATATTCAAGTCAGGGAGAGTATGCCTATCTCCTTAAACATTTATTATTTCTTTGTGGGGAAAATACTGAAAATTCTTTCTTCTGGCTTTTTGCAAACACCTAGCCTGCTGTTGTTATGTGCAGTCCCCCTGGTATGTGATAATCCAGCAGAACTGATTTCTTCCATCTCATTGTCTTGGAACCCACTGTCCAACCTTTCTTCTCTGCCTTTCTTATGCCTGATCATTTCTGGTCTGCCTTGCTGCTGGCTTACTGTCTGTGACTGTATCTTTTGCTTCTTTAGCAGTTCCTATGTGGTTATTTTGCAGTCTGTATCTGGTAATTGGAAACTCAGGAGCCCACAGTCCTTGGTCTGTCGTTTTCTTGGACTCTAACTCATTGGGTTTTATTTCCTTGCTTTGTTTAGTAACCTTTCATTGCTAGCCCATCTTGGATTGATCTTAAGCTGTAGAAAAAGCCTTGAGGTCAAAATTGAGGATGCCTTTTCCAGCAGAGTATTTGCTTTAGCTTAGGCAAGAAGCCAGGGGTGCTGTGTCCCAAGGCAATTTCCGGTGGCTTCCAGGTGACCCAGTATCATCCAGGAGTTTTCCTTTCAGTTCCCTGCTGACCACAGACAAAAGGCCCAGTCTCCCAAGGCCCTGTGGAAGTCAGAACTTCCCTCACAGGACCTCCCCTGGTCCATGCTCATTGGCCACAGGTATAATTGTTTTCCTTTTTGTTCCTTAAAGGTTTTTCTTGCTTTCTCTGAGACCCATAAAATTATAATTTATTTTTATTTAGGTTCTAGTCATCTTACTGGTTGACCCCAGAGTGTCTGGCTGGCCACCCTTGTGGAGCTGGTCTTAGGCACTGTTCTCTGGGTGGTCTTGGAGTTCTCTGCTGGTTCCTCCACCACTTCTGATTCTACAGTGGTCTACTCCATCCTGGTGCTTTGGGGGCCATCGGACCTCTGGAAGAAGTGTCTTGGATCAGATGACCTCTGGTTGGTATCCTCACCTTAAAGTCCAAACATGAGTCCCCTTTTGTTCCACTCTGGAGCAGGAGCAGGACGCAGACACTTCCCAGTGTCACTGCATGGAGCCTGTGGCCTGTGGGCACCTGCCTCCAGCAGCCTCCCCGACCTGGGGTCACCATGTCAAGTACCATGAAGCCTTGTTCACTGGACTTGAGAGCACCCCCCACCCCAATCCCTTTGGTGGTGGTGACGGAGGTACAATGCAGCTTCATCCCTAAAAGAAATACGCAGTTCCCTCTTGATTTCCTTTGATCCCACTCAGAGTGGCTGAAGGATGTAAAGTCATGAGATCAGTGGTGACACATTAACCTTGACAAGATCCCTTGAAAGACTTGGCATCGCACTTTGGGAATACACGTCTGTGGCTGCTGAGCAGTTCCCGTGGAACTTCCAGTCCGGTATCTGGCCATACACATGCATGTAGCATGAGTCATCTCCACTACCGTGGGATAACTCCTTTATGTTTGCTTCTGACTTCCCATTGTTTGTTAAACACTTTCTGGCATGGAAAGGATTTCTTAATTTTTATGCAGGCTAGTGGTTTGCTTTTTTATTCCTTTGAAAAAAGTACATCTTACCTGCTGTGATTCTGAGATACAAGAAGGATGAGCATAAAACCAGCAGAACTACTCCAAGGTTATCATCAACCGAACAGGGCAGTACCCTGCTTTCAGCCTGTTGTTTTATTTTTAAATGCCGTGTCCGATTAACCTCATTAAAAATGAGACTGGAGGAGTGGCACCTTGCTGCTCTCCTTTTCCGAAAAGGGGGCTGCGTCCTGGGACCTACTTCCAAAGACAGAGCAGAGCGTATGGCAAGAGGGAGGGAGCGAGTTCATAGGGGAGGCAGCCAGCCCGGGCTCCCTCAGCCAGGGACGCAGCAGGCATGGATGGCTCACATCCTTGGCGAGGCACGCTTCGAGGTGCCCTCCACTGCGGAATCTCAGTCCAGTGACGAGGGAGCTTGAAGCATCAGAAAACCCCAGGTGGAGGCACACTCTGCAAAATGCCTGCTCGGTCCTCCCGACACTATCAAGGTCGTCGCAAACAAGGGACATCTGAGAAACGGCCCCAGACTAGCACAGGCGAAGGCACTGTGGCCACTAAGTGTGACGCGCTTGCATCCTGGCACGCATGAAAGATACTAGGCAAAGAGCTGTGAAATCCAAAGAAAGTGGTGTTTTTGGCACCAGCACTGTGCTGATGCTGCTCCCTTAGTTGTGACAGGTGTACATCGTGATGGAAGATATTTATGACAAGATCAACTGGGCAGAGGACCAGCTGGGATTTTCTGTACTCTTGGCAATGTTCCTGCAAACTTAAAGTAAAAATGTGTAAGTAAAAAAAAATTTAATAAAAATGCTTAAACAAATTCCCTAATGGCACTGACACATGTTTACATATATAACAGATATAACACATGTGACATATGTATTGTGCCACAAGACCAGCATCTGTGGCAGGAAAGGTAGTATAGTTAAGACAGCAGTCTTTACCCCAGTGATTAAGGGCAGAGTCCTTGGAGCTGGAGTAATTGGGTTGAAACCGTCTTGCTCCTCCTACATCTGCGACTTTGGCAAGTTGGCACTCCCATTCCTCAGCGTTCCCAGCTGTAGAACTGCCATCCTGTGATGACGACTGGTTACAAGGACTGATGACGCCACATGTGGCTTATCTGGCAAGCGCGCCGTCCCTGTTTTTTCCACCATCTTCCTTGCCTGTTGAAGTGACCTCACAGGTGACAGGGTCATGGATAGCAAGTACCTGAGTGGGTTTATATGCCATCGTCTGTCCTGAGAGGGACAGGGAGGATGTGTGCTGCATGGGCAACAACATCTTCACTTGCATAGGCTGCACCCACTGGGTGCTCCCTAAACGTGTATGAACGGATCCGATGAATACATTTTAGTCTTAGGCATCTTGTGCTCGTTGTTATGCCGAGTTCTGAGTTCCGGATCTTAAAGAAACAGCTTTTGTCTGGCAACCTCAAATCTTGCTCTTTGGATACTGCCGTGTTGGTTTTCATTGTCCTCTTTCAAAAGCACTTGCCAGGCCTCTGTGCCAGTCTTGGTCACATCTTTCTATGCCTGGCATATGGTTTCTTGGCTGACTCTCTGTGTGGTTGCTGGATCAAAATCAGCCCCCTTTAATCATCACACCGTTGCTGATTTGCTTTGCATTTGAAGGAAATGAAGACGTACAGTTTTTACTCTTTTTATCGTTAGTTATTCTGAGATTTAATTCCCATACCATACAGGCCATCCATTTCATAAATATACAGTTCATTGCTCTCCGCATTTTGGAGAGTTGTGCCACCATCAGCACAATGTTAGAAGATCATTCTGACTGTACTAGTGTATTTCCACCAGTAGGTTATGTGGGTTCAGCTTCCGTCCTAAGACAGAGTATCTGTCCTAGGTCTAGGTGTCCTAATGCCACAAGCAGGGCTGTGTGTTGAGCAGTGATGCCCTGTCCCTGTGTGCACGTTCATTGGCTGTTTGCTCACCTTTGGAGAAATGTCTGCCTAGATCCTTTGCCTGTCTAACATTGGTTACTTTGCTTTATCCTGGAGTTGCAGTTCTTCATGTATTTTAGGTACATGTGCCTTGTGAGGTATATGATTTGCAAGTGTTTTTTTCTGCTATGTGTCTTCATACTTTTCAGTGATATTCTTTGAAGCATAACAGGTTTTAATTTTGATGAAAACCAGTTATATTTTTTTTTCTTTGCTTTCATAGTCACCGGTAAGAAGGCTTTGCTAATGCAGACCACAAAGATTTACTTCTATGTTCACTAACAGTATGATAGCTTTAGCTCTTACATTTTAGTGTAGGATCTCTTTTGAGTTAGTTTTCGGGTGAGGTGTGAGAAAGGGGTGTTTTGTTTTCTTGCTGGGGTGGGAAGCAGTGTAACCTGGGTATGCATTAGCTGTCAATGATAACTTAGGGGCACCGAGTCTCTGCTGAGTCCCCTGGCAGAGACGTCGCACACATGTGGCTTCATTTTCATGGCTGCCTGAGGGACACTCTTGGTGTGACTCCTCGTGGCAGGCAGGTGCATAGGAAGTCTCACTTGGATTCCCCAGGCCCTGCCTGCCTTTCCCTTTGTGAGCCAACTGTGTGTCCTTACCACAGAAGTGCAGTGTCTCAGCCATGAGTGCCCCTCCATGCAGAGTCTCCTGCCAAGTGTGTGAATATGAGGGTGGCCTTGGGACTCCCTGACACAGGTTCTGGTTTCATCCGTGTGCATGCAAATAACCAGTTGTCCCTGTGTCATTTGCATGTACAGGGCTGCAAAGGGAGGTCTGGCACTGGAAAACTCAGGTACACCCAGATGCATTTGCAAGGTCTTATACATACTGTGTGCAGCAAGTGTACAGGAGAGGCTAGGGATCCCGTCCCTGAATTCAGGAGGATGTACTTCACTCTGGGACATTTCATGATATTTGCTTCTTTTCATTCTGGGCTACAGCATGAATCCAAACAACCTTCTCTGTGCAAATTTTGTTATACTTAACTGCTTCAAGCCAATCTCCCCATGTAATAAGGTATAACTTACGCAAAAAAGCAACCCTGAGTATCTTTCATCATCTAAAATTGCCAATTAAAGCTCAGCTATCTACTTAATCAAGAATGACATGGCTCTGAAATGCATGTAAATATTACTGCTTTTGCTTTTACTCAGAGAGGCCTTTTATTTTTCAACTGAGTCTAGACACAGGTATGGAGCGCCTTCATAAAATAGTGTGATGTGCCCGAAAGAGCGTGAACTCTGGGTACAGAAGACGCATGGTAAATACAAATCCTGCCATTTGCCAGCTGTGTCCCTCGAGTATTGGTTCCCCTGAGGCCCCATTTCCAGCAGGCTTATTGACAGACTGTGTGAGATAGTATATAAAAATGCCTGAAATGTCATTTATTGTAGTGTCCTGGTCACTCGGTCAGTGGTTGCTGAGTTGGGAATTGATACTAAAACCCTAGCTATCATTCTTCTCCTGCAGGTCCTTTTCCAGTGCCCCAGTCTGAATTTTTCTTTGGTCATTGTTTTTTTCAGTATTGAGGATCAAACCCAGGACCTTCACATTGAACTGAATCACAAGCTCTTTTTTATTTTTTAATTTTGAGACAGAGTCTTGCTGTGTCCCTGAGTTGCCCAGGCTGGGCTCAAACTTGTGACCCTCTTTCTGCCTCAGCATCCCCAAGCTGAGTGAGTCATCTTCCCAGCGTGCTAACATCGTCATTTTGTCTTGTAGTTAGTGTGGTTAACTTGAGAATTTGAGATGCGAACGGTCCTCAGTTTCGGGAGTAAGCTCCCAAGGAAGCTACTTGATATAGCAGTTTATCTTGATTCTGGGAAATACAGATGCCAAGGGGCTCATGGGATATGAGTCCCCTTTCCTGCCCGAGTGGTGCTGGTGACTAATGTAGGTAGCTTCTTTGCCAGAGGGGAAGCTTCTTCCGAACCTTCTAGCTTTCTCGGGAAGACAAAGGTTTTCACTGATGAGATGGGAACGCTTTACAAGATCAAGTAGAATTTACACCCAAGAGCATGGGATTGGTGAGAAGTAGGTTGTGAAGGGGTCATTTTTTTTTTTTTTTGGTACCGGGGATCGAACTCACGACCTCGTGCTTGCCAGGCAGGCGCTTAAGCCACTGAGCTAAATCCCCGGCCCAGAGAAGTAGGTTGTGACTTTAGGGAAAAAGAAAGACAGGTGGCCCAGTGGAGAGTTCTGTGTGCCATGGCACTGTGAAGGGCTTGAGGGAATGAAGGTCATTGGTTTTGAACCTAGTAACAATCATGGGCAGCATCTACTGAGCATTTGCTGTGTGACTTGTGGCCCCCAAGATGGACTTAATCATGTATTTAGCATTTAATAGGCACAGAGGTGCTTCAGAGTAACACAGCATTCGAGAGATTAAAGAATTTACTCCAAGATCACACAGCTAGTAAATGGCAGACATAAGAGTGAGTCCAGTGTAACCAAGTAATTTCTACAGTTTCCTCTTGGTCTTGAGTGTGCAAGAGAACTGAGAATCCACGAGGCCTGTGAAATATTTTACCATGGCTCCTCCTACTTTACCTGTGGAACCACTCCGTCAAACTGGTTGCATGAACATTTAAATCCCAGGTGAAGCCAGAATCTATGGTCACCTGCTGGTAGGGAGTTCAAAACAATTATTTTTTAGTCAAAAGAAAAAAAAATCTTGGCGGGAGAGAGAGCGAGAGAGCGAGCACCTTATTTAGAGCAGATGGTAGAGTGTAAACAGATGATGCAGCAGAACTGCGGGACTCCTGCTTTGATTTTATCATCTTTACCCGGAAAAATCTTTAAGTTGGAAAGGGTAGAATAAACATGGATAGGAGACATTAAAGCCCAAGATACAGGAGATAACGTGAGCTGCTCGAGCAGGCATCCCGTCTCCTGGGCGCAGCAGGAGCCTGCAGACGTGAGTGGGGAACCACTTTCCATTTTGTGAACCAAAGGAGGGCAGCACCCCAGACGACTGCAGGTGACTTCAGGGACTGTGTCCCAGTCTTGGAGGTGGAAGGGAGGGACACAGTTTAGAAGCCAGAGACCAGGAAGTCCCAGTCCATTTCTAACAAAATTCTAGACGCGATACCAAGCAGATGTTTGTGAATGTATCAGAATGCAGCAGTGAGTGTTACACAGAAAGGGTTCTCCAAGAACAAGTTTTTTCCCGTGTTTGGACAGGGTCATTAGCGTAACACATGCAGGGAGGCCAGACAGAGAGTGAATATTGATCTCAGTCAGCCACAGGGGAGTCTCTTGTGTCATGGACAAGATGGAGAAATGTGAGCGGGGCAATCACACAGTTGGCTGAGTTTATATTTGCTGCAATAACCATTTTTAAACTGGGCGATGAATAGACGGATCAACAAACTATGGGCCTCAGGCCACACATGGTCCATGCTTTGTTTTTGTCAATAAAGTTTTATTGAAGTACTGCCTTGCCCAGTCATTTGCATCTCATCTATAGCTGCTTTCTTGCAGAGCCGAGAAGTTGCCGCAGAGACCACCTGCCCACAAATCCTGAAGCATTTTTCAGTTGTTCTTCATCCAGAAAAGTTTGTGGGCCCCGGCTTAGACAGAATACTTGTTTGCAGAGTGTTGTACCCTAGAATTGTCTAAACCATTCTTACTAATGCCCTGGCTTTGTCTCTGCCCATCCCTAACTCTCACCTCTTCCAACTGAATTCAGATCTCTGAGGTTGGCTGTGGCGTGTGCTTCAAGATTGTGATTATGCTGAGCAGTCAGAGCCACAGGCCCTGGCAGGAGGAGGTGCTAGAGGGGAGAGCTGGAAGGGACCAGGTGCCACTGCCTGCTCTCTGTTAGAGCTCATGACGCAGTTCTGTCTTTGCACACAGAGGTAAGAAAAAGAGTGTGCCCTGTAAATAAAGGGTAAGAAGTACAAAATTTCTGCCTGCAAGGTAGCAAGGTGATACTGGTTATATTTTAAACAATGTGAAGTCTTGCACTTCATGTGCCAGAAGTGGCCAGCGGAAGTATGGGACGACACTTTGACCTCAGTGTGGTTCATGTAAGTGTGAGTTAAGGATTCATTACAGACTCACCATTAGCCATCCGTGTGAAGTAATTAGGAAAGACAAAGTGAAACAAAGTGAAACAAAACAAACAAAAACAACTAAGGCAGTTTCAACCTACATTTACCTAATTGCAGCGCAGAGCACAGGTAAAAGTTTTGCTACCCTCTGCTCAGGTCGCATCACACCTGTCATCTGTGCGCTCAGCTTTGCTTCTGACCTTGAGGTGATTCTTACCAAGAGGCTGACCTCACTCCCCTTAAAGTTGGATCACCTGCCAGATGAGGTGAAGTGAGGTGAGGTGAGGTGGCCTCTGCCTGAGAAGTGTTCAGATAGAGATGGTGTGATAGCCAGTTGGGTGTCAACCTGAACGAGAAGTGCCTAGTGGATTAGTGTAGCACAGTTCTAGGTGTGTCTGAACGACACACTTACCGCAGAGGGAAGGCCCAGCTGGTGAGTGGCACCAACCAATAGGCTTCTAGCCTGGATGGATAAAAAGGGAAAGAGGAAGAACTTCTGCTGCTTTGGAGGAGCTGCAGCCTTCACCAGGGGCTTTGGACGTCTGTTTTCCGCCTTCCAACGCAGAGCCTTCACCTTCCTGATGTGGACTTGCAGGGGCTCTGCAGTGGGTCCCAAACCTTCAACTTTTGACTGCCCTTTTGCATTCTTTCATCCCTGCCCTTTTGCATTCTTTCATCCCTGATTTTTCAGCAGTCGCAGAGGCTGTAACTTGCCCAGTATGTCCCAGCTTGGTTAATGCCCAACATGGTCCTAGTGTTTCGGTCTTCTTAACCCACGGCGCTGTGCTCCAGTGCCAGACTGCTCAGTAGATGTAGAGGTTGTGCCGATGACCTGTCGGCCCTCAGGCTCAGACAGAACTGGTAAGGGAAATGGAAGAAACCAGGCCTTCGCGTGAAAACCTTCTCTGGAACAAATCACTGCCGCCCCTGAGGATGAGGGCTTGGTTGGAGGAGAGGATCCATTGACTGACCAGCTGCAGAGGTGGGTGGCATAACCAGGTGGACAGTGTTGGCTCATGTACTAGGATTCTGAGCTCTTCGTTTATACATGCACACCCTCTAGCCTCTTCCGGGCGTCCCGGGCACCCCAAACTCTGCTCAATCCTTTCATGCCATCAAGAGGATGAGGAGGAAGGGTAAGCAGGCAGCTTTCATGCTGGCAGGTGTAGTTTAGAGTTCCTAGCATATGACTTTCTTTTGCTGAATCACCAGGTGATTTGGCCAGAAAGAAGCAAGGCACTTAAAGACAAGCCCCCTCTCTGGGATATACCTCCTAACAGCCATCATAACGGATGACGCCCCATCTTGTCAAGGACCGTTCTAGGTGCTTCCATTTTTCCTGATCTAAAATTCAGCTACACATTGCTACTCCCATTTCCTTGATGAGAAGACCAAGGGTAAGGTCCATAGTCTCCATTGAAAGAAAACGATTGGAATCAATAGCAGGATACAAGCTCCTGACCATGTGCCCTTTCACATTTCTGCACACTTGGCACCTAGCGCATGTGACATCAGGCAACGACCTTGCGAAGGTCTTTCTGAAGGCTGCCCTCATGGTCAAACAGCATAATCTAGCATCCCCAGTGGCTAATGTGCTGACACCCTGCACAGCTCAGCTGTTGTGTAAATACAGTCAACAGGCTGACTTTAGAGTTAAACATAATTTTTCAACTACTGCCAAGAGGAAGATAATTGATGCTAAAAGGTAAATATAAATGACTTTTTGATAACCCGTTGTTTCAGATTATGTCAACATCTCTTCGTCATGACTGCAGAGACTTCAAAGCTATGCAAAGTAAACTCTCAGGACCAATTTCCCCCTCTCCACATCCTCTCTTGCCACATCCTCCCATACGTTTTCACAGAAGCCCTACTCTTGGGGGAGTCAGGAATTAGTTGCTTCACTTTCTAATTATTACAAGCAAGTTAAACAAATCGTGGATAAGTGTCTCGCATGGAGCTGAGTTCTGGGGCGTGGGGCTGTTTGCTGCTGCGTGGCCATGAACCTGGAGCGGCTGCGGAAGCACCTGCACCAACAACAGTATCAAAGTGCTTTGTTTTGGGCAGACAAAGGAGCTTCACTCTCTCATGAGGACCCTCAGGATGTCTGTTGGTTGGCTCAGTGTCTTTATCTGATAGCACAGTATCACAGAGCAGCCCATGCACTTAGGTCGCCAAAGCTGGACAAATTGTGTGAAGCATGTCGTTACTTTGCAGCCAGATGTCATTATGCTGCAAAACAATACCAGCAGGCTCTTGATATTCTTGATATGGAGGAACCAATCAACAAAAGATTGTTTGAAAAATACCTGAAGGATGAAAGCGGCTTGAAAGACTCCTCCAGTGACTGGGAAATGTCACAGTCCTCAATAAAGTGTTCTATTTGTCTTCTACGAGGGAGAATCTATGATGCTTTAGATAATCAGACCCTAGCTCCCTACAGTTATAAAGAAGCGTTGAAGCTTGATGTCTACTGTTTTGAAGCATTCGATCTTTTAACATCACACCACATGCTGACAGCACAAGAAGAAAAAGAACTTCTCGAGTCACTGCCTCTTAGCAAACTCTGTCCTGAAGAACAGGAATTACTACGTTTTCTGTTTGAGAACAAATTAAAAATGTGTAACAAGCCTAGTGAAACTGTCATCCCTGAGTCTGTAGATGGCTTGCAAGAGAATCTAGATGTGGTAGCGTCTTTAGCTGAGAGACATTATTATAACTGTGATTTTAAGATGTGCTACAAGCTATCTGCAGTAATGGAAAAAGATCCTTTCCATGCAAATTGTTTACCTGTACACATAGGAACACTTGTGGAGCTGAATAAAGCAAATGAGCTTTTCTAGCCTTCTCACAAACTGGTGGATTTATATCCTAGTAATCCTGTGTCTTGGTTTGCAGTGGGATGTTACTATCTCATGGTTGGTCATAAAAATGAACATGCCAGAAGATATCTCAGCAAACTATAGTGCCACAGAAGACGGATGGGCCTGTGTGGGTAGCCTATGGGCATTGGTTTGCTGTTGAGAGTGAACATGACCAGGCCATGGCTGCCTACTTTACAGCAGCACAGCTAATAAAAGGGTGTCATCTGCCAGTGCTGTATATTGGATTAGAATATAGTTTGACCAATAACTCAAAACTAGCTGAAAGATTCTTTGGCCAAGCCCTGAGCATTGCACCAGAAGACCCTTTTGTAATCCATGAGGTTGGTGTTGGTTGCCTTTCAGAATGGACAATGGAAAACAGCAGAAAAATGGTTTCTTGATGCTTTGGAAAAAATAAAAGCATAAAAAAATAAAAGCACCTCATTGGGAATGAGGTGACAGTTGACAAGTGGGAACCTATGTTGAACAACTTGGGGCATGTCTGCAGAAAACTTAAAAATATGCTGAGGCATTGGATTACCACTGGCAAGCGTTGTTATTAATTCCTCAGAATGCATCCCCCTATTCTGCCATCAGATATATCCATAGCCTGATGGGCAATTTTGAAAATGCTGTGGACTATTTTCACACTGGCCTTGGTCTTAGGCGAGATGACACGTTTTCTGTTACAATGCTTGGTCATTGCATTGAAATGTACATTGGTGATTCTGAAGCTTATATTGGAAATTTGAAGTAGAAAAACTCCAGATTCCAGGCCTTCCTTGGAAGAAACCTTTGAAATGGAAATGAATGAAAGTGACATGATGTTAGAGACATCTATGTCAGAGCACAGCACAATACTGCAGACAGTGGTCCTGGGCCAGTCTGTGCTGGTTAGGACCAGAGGCTGCCTTGAGTGACGGGATAGCACACCTTGCAGCAGATGTTCTGAGTATCTCAACTACAAAATAGTTGTATCTAGTGGAATAAAAAGCCATCAAAAACAAAAAGGGTCGTGTGTTCCAGGCACGTGTGCCCCCAGACAAACACACACAGCTGCTATGGGAAGGCTCTGGAGCAGATGCTACTGTCCTCGTCTTGCCACACCAAGACACTCACTGCAGGAGGACAGGGAGTGGACAGAGAGCGCTTTGGGAATGGTTCTGGCTGGGTGGGCAAATGCATCATTTGTGGCTGTAAATGGTGTAGCTTAGTAAATGGGCCCATTAAGTTGAGTGACAATTTCTTGACCCACTGCTGAACTTGGAATAGAGAGGGGCAGTGTGTGGGGGTCCTCGGAGAGTTTGGTGTCAGTGTCATTGGCCTCTCGTGGATCCTTTCAAAACCAGGCCCGTCCTAGGAGACAGGATGTAGCCAGCTGCAGGTGGTCCCCAGACAGACCAGGCCTGGGGACCTGGGGTGTCACTCCTCTTCTGTAAAACCACGTTGCCCGCAGAAGGGACTGAGCAAGGGGGAACCTTTTCTTCCATTTTTCTTCACAACCTCATCATTTAAATTCGTGGGTCTTGGAAACAAAAGTAGAGATGCTTATCTTGTCTTTTCCCCTGTCAAATGAGTTTTGAGACTGAAATGTAAAACTGAAAGCAAAAGGTGTTGCTACTCTTTCCTTGGGTTAAGGCTCCTTGGTAGAACAAGTTTAATTGCTGTGTGAACCATGAAAACAGCACACAAATGAAGAGAGGAAATGAAGACTCCACACAGCAGCTCAGAAGTCTGTTTCCGTTTCCCCCTGCGCCCCCATTCCTGCCCCCATCTCTGACTGAACATCCTGAGGCCTTTGAAAATCCATTTGTGTTTTTTGTTGAATGCATCTCAGGTCTTGGAGTCTCACAGCCTAGAGAAGTATCGATTGCATTTAAGGGTCCATTACTTAGGTAAACCAAATAATGTAACTGATCTTGGCTCTAATTGATCAAATCTCTCCCACAGTGTTGGAAAGATTGTAATCTAATTACTCTGGTTCCTGGTTTCTGCGGTGAAGGTTACATTTTGATGAAAACTACCCCCTCTCCTTACCTGCAGCAGCCTCTCCTTACCTGGCTTATCCTCCTTGAAACCCACGCACAGGGTGTGTTGCACACACATGAGTCCAGGGGGTCACATGTGTGCAGGCACACACAGCCATGTACCCTGAAGAGCCACCTAGGTTTTTAATCTTGGCTCAACATTAAGGAGTAGACAGGAAACATGAACCGTGCTCGGTATCTTGTTTGAACTTTTTGCAGCTTGTGAAAGGGGAGTGGGATGATCTGTCTAATCAGGTTTAATTCCAACCTCTCTTGTTTCTCATAACAAGCTTTGCCTCATCCTAATTCTTGCCTTTTCTGGAGCTAGAAGATCTATTTTCAGCATCAGAACATTGCAAGTGCAGCCTGTTTAAAGACGGGAGTTGAAAGATGCTGAGCTGCTGATTTACCAGGAGATTGGCTCCCCCCAAGTTTGACTGGCTTTTCACGGGAGCCCTCCGCATCTTTCCCGAGAGGCACTTTCTAGCTTTTTTTTTTCTTTTTCTTTTTTTGGAAACACTTTTTAACCTCCTTGGTTAGATTTGGTCTATCCTCATCATTAAAATCCTGGGCTGGGGTGAGAATGGGTAGCCATTTCAACCAAGTGGCTCCATATCTCCTCCTACCAGCAGTGTGATTCTTTTTAAAGCTGACTGTCTGCATAACTGTCTGGGGGGAAAACAGGGACTCTGGCTTGGGGACAAATCAGAAATGTAACTAGCACGTAACTTCCCCACATTCCTGAAAATGCCCTCGTTAGTGGAAAGCTTCAAAACCCATGGATTCTGTATTCAAGGGTTCAACTGAAGATAAACAAAATTTGGAAAAAAAAATTGCATCTCTACTGAACATGTACAAACTTTTTCTTGTCATTGTCCCCCAAACAGTACAGTAAATATTTCATTACAAGTCGTCTAGGGGTGATTTAAAGTAGTGGGAGGGTTTGTGTAGGTTGTGTGCCTGCACTATGTCATTTTACAGAAGAGACCTGGGATTTGGATTTAGAACCAATCTCTCCTGGATGCCGTGAGACTGATAAAATACCCCGTGCAGATACATCTTCTCAACAACAACAAATGCTTGAACTCTTCCCAGGGCTGGTCGGATGTGTGAGTCTTCATACAAGAACGTCCTGGCTGCTCCGAGGCCATGGATTCTTGGTGGAGTCTGAAAACTTAAGGTAACTGAACTGACCGTCAGGGGAATGTGAATAAATATTCTGAGGCAGGGTCAGGAAATCATTTGCAAACGCCATGCTCAGAAGCTGCAATCGCATGGTTTCCTCTAAGTCTGTGCGGAAGAAATTGTAGGATGGGAACTCTTAATTTGACCTGCCGCTCTGCCTGTGGGATTGCTTACATTTTCCAAACTTGTGATTTAGAAAGTTCCAAGTTTCCAGAAAAGTTGGGGGAAAAAAAAGTGCAATGCACATAGGAATATGCTTCACACCCATTCGTCAGCTTTTTTGCTCCATTGGCTCCACAACTTTCACATTGTTTTTGAAACATTTGGAGCAATGTTGTGAATCAGGACAGCTCATCTCTAACCATTTCAGGTGTTCCCTTGAGGATATATTTATTCTTTTTTCGTGAAAACACCAGGCATTTTTACCTTGGTATGGTAACACTCTCCAGGTTACAGTCTGTATTCAGATCTTCCCCAGTTGTCTCAACAATTTTCCTTACAGCTGTTGGTTTGTTTTTTTTAAATCTAGGATCCAGTTGAGGATCCCATATTATATTTAGTTATGACATCCTTTTGAGTGTCTTTTTAATCTCAAATGGGCCTCCAGCTTTTTTGAAGTCCTTAGTGACAGTGACTCTCTGGCAAAAATCCGCGCTGATTTTCAAAGAATGTCCCACATTTCCAGTTGTCTCCTCCTGAGATAATCATGTAGGGACATGACCTTGCTGCAGAGGCACCTCAGAACCCACTGTGTCTGTCTGTCCTGCTGGAGAGATGTTTGGCTATGTGGTTAAGACGGTATCTAAGTTTCTCTGCTGTGAAAGTACTTCTTTCCTGCGTGGTTAAATACCTGAGACCAAGTGACTCTCCTGCTCTCCAGCAGCCTTCCCTGGAGTATTCACATTTATTGATTCTTTTTACCAGAATCAATTATTGCATTGGTAGTTACTGTGCTCAATAGTCACCCCCACACACACAAAAGTATGTGTACTTTGGTTGCCAGAAAAACGGTGCGAGGGAGAAAAAGGAAAAAAAAAAAAAAAACTATGTCCTTTGGTTGAAAAATAGAATTTGATTTTTATAAATCTAGAATGGGATCTCACATGAAATATTTGACCATGGATATTGATATGTAAAAACCCATGTTAATTTTGAATATAGATTTTTCAATTGTAGTTAATAATTTCTAAATTTTAGACACCGTATCTCAAAACTTGCATTAAAATTCTTAAGAGTTGAGTTTTTCTGCTGGTAATTATCTGCAGCATTTGGAACAGAAATGATCATGAGTGAGAGGTTTCCATGCAGATGTTTCTCTCGGTAGCAATATCCTAGGGATTTATGAAATACTGAATCTGTTTTATTTTTAAAGCAGTATTCATTTGAGAAATTGCTTGTGATAAATGGGTTTCACTAATTAAATCATGCACTTCCATAGTACATTACATATAAAACTAGACTAGGAAATAAATATAATTAAAGTAAACATGCCCTCCTAATTAGTAATTGTTTCTGCCATTTTAAGCAAATTTTAGAGTCACAGAGAGCTGCTCCACTATAAACCTAATAATGAAGCTTGTGATAACAGGTGTAAATTAACACAATGGAAAACATTTACACTGTAACATGCTAAATTAAAAATGACATTAACAAGCCCCATTTTCAAATTCCCTATAATTAACATTTGTTCAACCCAGAGATGAATAAGTACACTGCCATGCTAGATGTCTTTATTTATGGCTCGTGATATTTGTCAGGGCTTTATCTCTGTTACAGTGTAAACAACAGCGATGCATTCCTTCTTAAAATATGTCGTGTTTATGTAATCACAGACAGCTCTGACAAAGGGCAACGCGTGATATTTACGGGTGTCATTACCGCGGGTATTAGGTAGGCACGCCATCAGGATGGCTTTGGCCAGCGCCAGAGCCTGACATAAAATACTGCGAGCAGGCTGAGTACGGAGATATGCAGGTACGCCGGTAATAATACCCGCAACGTGATAAAATATTAGGATTCCCTCGAGTGTCCTGCCAAGCGCACCTATGTGCTGCTAAGTGCCTTGAATCAGTGTTTGTTGCTGCACATAAATATTATCTTAAAGGCTGTCTTTGATGGCGCTAGTTAATATGAGCTAGAAAGCAGAGCCCAGCACAGACAGCGTTGCCAGTGTAATTCGTCACAGAGGACGCGATGTTTTTGCTCTGTGCAGAGAATTTCCTCCATGCGCTAATGATTGAGCAGGGAACACAAGCATTATTGCACTGATAAACAGGAGTGTAGAGCGTGGGGTTGACTTTTTAAAACTCATTATTTTAATCACTCTAACTGGGTTTTTAAAAAAAGAGAATATCCTTTAATTTTATTAAAAGTATTTATCTTTTTGATATCTTTATAATAAGCATATATCTTTTGGGTTCTGTATTTTCTTGCAATGGAGGTGACTCATTTATTTAATTGACGTGGTTGTATGTAGTCATGGAATATGGTGTGATATTTTGACACACGTGTGTAATGGGCAGTGATCAAATCAGGGCAATTAGCATATCTGTCATTTCAGACATTAATTATTTCTTTGTGTTGAAAGCACTCAGGTAGAGGAGCACTCTCTCCTCTACCTATTTTGAAGTACATAATAAAGTCTTCTCCTGATTTGATTCTAAAAAGAAATTGCCAAGGGTATGTGCTGTGAATTATTTTATGAGTAATTAAAAATGCTCAGTTTGTTTTACATAGGTTGTTTGGGTTTAGGGTTTAGGGTCAGAGGGTGGTGAGTTCATAAGGGCAGGGTCTATGTGGAGCCGTGGAGCCCTTGAGAATTCCAAGACTCTGTCAGTTTCAGAACTTAAGCTGGGAGTTGGAGAAGTAAATCGGCCACCGTATTCATCTCCCCTCTGTTCAGAAACAGGCAGGGGACTCGAGGAAGGACTGTTAAGATCACTCAAATGGAAAATGGATTTTTCAGGTGATATTGTGAGACACTCATGTCTCCAAGTGCACTGAGCATGTTTTAAGGAAAAAGTTTCTGGCCTGTGTGGCGTTTGCCTCGGTGCTATGTGACACCATTTTGCTTCTTTAGAGGTGTCAGGGCTCTCTGTCTCTGCTGCCTACACAGTGACCAGTGGCTACATTGGCTGGACCACTGGACCTATTGCTGGCAGGACCAAAATACTGGGCTTTGGCTCACTATAATTTTAGTTCATTTAAATTGAAATAACCACAGCGGTCAGGGGCTACGGTAATCGAAAGCACAGATCTATACAGATTGAGTATCCCTTATCCTAAATGCTCAGGCTCTGAAGTGATTGGGATCTCAGGGTTTTTCAGATTTGGAAATATTTGCATAGATCCCAGCTGCGTGTCCTTTATCTGAAAATCCAAAATCTGAAGACTGACACAATGCTCAGAATGTATCAGATTTTTGGAGCATTTTGTATGTCACCAGCGTTATTCCAATATGTATTTTAAAATCTTATTTTAATTGTGTTCCATTCTAGCTATACAGTTCTGTTAGTCCCATTTCACAGAAAGGGTTTCTTTGCATAGTGGAGTAACTTTGTCTAGGTCATGAGCCGGTAAGTGGTGGATGCTATTTGGACAGGCGAGCACGTGGATTTAAACAGTGAGCGTTCACTGCTACTCAGACGGGGAGATTTCAGGCAGCCTCTAGCACAGTACCTGACCTACAGCGCGGACCCAGCAGGGAGCTGCTGGAGTTCTTACTGGGAAGTGAGTTTGTCTGCAGTCACTTGGCTGTGCCACGTGCTTCTTAAGGCAGGACAGGGACCCTGGTGAGAACACGGTCCTTGCTGGTGGGTAGTAACTGCGGGCACACAGCAGCTCTTCCATGGCTTGGTTTTTCGTGGTGATTTCACAGTCCTCTGGGCCCTTGAATAGACAAAATAGCCAATTCCTCACTCCACCCAGGAGTCCGTTGTCCATTCTCTACCTCCACTGCCTGGCTTGTCCTGCTCCCTTCTTCTTGCTGACCTTCCAGACAGCCCTAAGGTTTGTGGGCACAGCTATTGGGGCAGAAGAGGTGCACAGGAGCCCCTGTGGGTAAGACCAGAAGGGATGCCCTGGGCTGAGGCTCTTTCTTCCAAAGCAAATCGCTGCCTTCTACATGCACAGAACTGTTCTCTTTCTCTCCTTTGCTGCATCTGTAGACTGTTTTTTAAAGGAATATGCACACACACAGGACACCTGCATGCTAAAGCTCGGATGTCAGTCCCTGGGAGTCCACATGGTTTTTACCGAATGCTAACCTTTCTTACCCTGCTTCTCATCCACTGGCTGGTGAGCCAGCCAGCGTCAGGCCAATCCTCCAAGGGGAGGGTGAGAGCGTGTGCATGTCTATTTATTGCCTGGGGAATTTATTTATTTTTTTTAGCTGTTGGCTACCGCAGTGGGTCAGGAAAATGAACTTGTATTGGATATTGAGGATGAAAAACATCTTTTTAAAAGAGACCTTGAGTTTCATGGCACTCAGTATGGCCCTTGTAGATCAAAGGAGGAGAGAGAAGGGGGTGAATGCATCCGGTATTTTTATTCAGGGATTTGTCCTAATATTTGCATCTTCATGGGCACTGGAATGAGAAGAGAAAGCTGTTTTACTCACAATACGTACATGCATGTGGATGAGGTGACGGCCAGGGAAGGGTGGTCAGGAGCTGACTTCCGTCAGGAGGGCCCTCCTGGGGACAGAGGGCAGAATGAGGACGCGGATAAGGGAGGACCCAGCACCTTGCAGGGTGTGGTTTCAGCTCCTGGATGGGGTGGAAGAAAGCCCTCTAATTACCCGAGTCAGGAAGCGCAGGTGCAAGCAGCCTGATGACAAAAACCCAAAGCACACGGGCTCTCTGGGGACAGACCAGGGTTAAAGACACCGACAAAATAGTTCTGGCAGGGAATTTAAACGTGGATGAACTCCACGAGGAACTGCAGACGCAGACCCAGAGTGGACTGTCCTAAGAATTAAAGACACAGAAAGCCTCCCAGCCTGCTAGAATGGAAACGAGGGGCTTTTATTATTTCCAGGCAGCTCACCCTGGCTAGTTGTAGAACTTGTAAAAGTGGACGCCTGTGAACGGTCTTTTAAAAGCTCTTGATTAAGAAGAAAGATCTACCATTTGATAGTTTGGTAATCGCGAATGGTAAAAACAATTGCTCTTTGTTGTATGTGTTGGTTTGTAAAAATAGTTTTCTGTTCTAGGTCCTGCTAACAACTTTTTTTTTTGAGTGAAGCTTTTAAAAAATTTTTTTTTCTTGCTTCATTTGTGTTCAGTTTCTCTGGAAATGAAAACCACAAGTGCAGCAAAGCTATTTTGCACCTTTTTCAATAACAGTCTTCCCATACCCAGAATGCATTTTGCATGGCTCCAGCGCAAATCGCTCCAGTTCCTGTCCTTGTAAGCAGCAAAGCCACGTTCTCTGCACACATGTCCAGCCCGGGAGCAGCACGGTGTTGTCATCAGGAGAGGATGCTGGCCCAGGGAACGGGAACACTGTCCCATAGAGTCAGTCATCCCACCTGCCCTTCCCCACTGGGGTGGAGGCCATAAGGTTTTTCAAAGCCACATTGATATTCTTTGGAAAGAAGCATCTGGTTGTTTGGCAGCTCCGCAGGAGGACTGTTGGTGGTTGGAGAGTTTCTCCTGCATCGATCACATGGTTTAGATACGGAAAGGGTTCCTGGCATTTTCATGTCCCAGTTTCTGGGCATGAAAAATGTGAAAAAGCTAAAGTCTGTTTGCACTTGCAAAACCTCTTTGAAGTTCTCAGGGCTAAAATAAAAGTCCTCCTTGCTTTAAAAAAAATTCTTCTGATTTGCTTCTTACCTGTATTCATGTATAATTTTTTTTATTACCTAATCATAATGTATGCATGTCTGGTGTTGGTATCAGAAATACCAGTAGAGAAATGGCTTTTTAAAAATCACTAGGAAAGTTAAAATAGCATTTGAAGATTTTTCTTAGTTTAAATATTCCAAATTCAGTGGTATTTATTCAACAACTATGATGTTCCATACCAGATACCAGATTTGAAGGTTTGTCAAGTTCTTCATTCTGAAGCCTCAGAACCTTCTCAGTGCAGGTGTACCCATTTGATGTTGCTCTAAGGAAATGTCTGAGGCTAGGTACTTTATAAAGAAAAAAAGATTTGTTCAGCTCACAGGTTTGGAAGCTGAAAATCCAAAGAGAACTGGCTCTTAGGAGGGTCCCTTGGCTGTGTCACATCATGGAAGGGTGGGTTATGGGTGAGGGGTGGAGACAGGGAATCAGAGAGGGGAGGGGTAGATTGCTCTTCTATAACAGCCTCCTTGAGAGAACTCACAGAGGAGTCCTGAGAAAGACATGCTAATCTCTTCTGAGGACAGCACCCCAATGAACTAAACACCTCCCACTAGGCCCCGCCTCATAAAGTCCCACCACCTTCCAACATGGCCACACTGGGGACCAAGCCTCGTGTGTCTCTTGGGGGACGTACTCACATCATATCCAAACCTAGAATCTGTTCATTAGGGTTTCTACATGACTCATCTTTATTTTACTGAATAATTTTTCATGTTGGATATTTAGGTAAACATTGATCACTTAATCATGACTCAGTATGTAACTACTAAATTTGTAGTTCTTGTTGTTTCATTGCTATTCATTCATTAACTTCTCAATCAGTGAGTACTACCAAGGGGACAGATCACTGGGTCTGTAACTTGCTTTGTTAACCTTCTAGCAGAGCAGTCATATATGTAACAAATTCCTTTTTTAATTTTTATTTTTACAAATCCATGTTTGCAATACATGGTGATTGCCTTCCTCGTAAGGAATCAGGACATGTGTATAACACATCTTCATGCTTTTTCTTCCCCTTCCCTTCATTTCCCCCTCTCCTTCCTCCATCTTTTGTCACCTTTCTGTTTTGGAAAAGATCTATCTTCCTGTTTCCTATTTCCTATTTTTATTTTTCTTAATTTTTTAATTTTTTATTTAATTGTTTATACATTGGGTTTCTCCTGTGAAAGAAACCATGAAATATTTAAGCTTGTCTGTGTGATGTATGTCAGTTGACCTGATGATCTCAGGTGCATTCTGTAACAAATGCCTACTGTGGTCCTACTGTGTGCTGGTCACAGTTCTAGGCACGGTTGCGAAGGAACAGTTCTTCCTTATCGGGGTTTCTATTTAGTAGGACAGATGGTTAAATAAAACAACATGTCTCGGATTGGAATATATTTGTGCTGCAGAGAAAACACAACGAATGGTGGGGATGAGACGGAGCAATTATGGATGGAATGCAATCCTTTTTGGGGTGGCTTGGGAGGCCCACTGGTGACGTGACATTTAACCTGAGATCAGAAAAGTGAACCATGCAGAGGTTTGGGGGAAAAGCCTTTCAAACAAAAGAAACAGCAGGGACAAGGGCCATTCTCCTAGCTGGAAGAGACAAAGAACAAAGACAGGAGGCCAGTGTGACAGGGGCAGGATGAGCGATGGTGGGAAGGCCAGGGTGCCGTGGTTGTGGGGTGAGAAGGAGAGGGGTGTGATTGGCTCAGAGGGGGCATAGATGGCAGGATCTTACACAGTGATGAATTTGACATTTATTCCAAATGCAGAGGGCTGCTATGGAGAGTTTAAAGCAAGGGAAGAATATGATTTTATCAACACTGCCAGTTTATCCAGTAAACACCGTGCTGATGATAGTATTGAAAGCCTGTATGTAATTACATGAAAGAGGGTACCGTGTGCTAGCTAAGGTGCAAAGCTGTCTTCTACATGGTTCATGGGAAGTGAAAAGAAATATTTTATGGGGGATGGGCCAGCAGATTAGATCTTCTGTATTTCTAACAGTTTAGTATTCATCACTTGGAGGAGATATATGCAGTTTTATCTGCGTATAGGCATAATTGTTCATTCGAGTTGGGCATGCCAATTTTAGCTAAGGTCTCTTCTTAATTTTGATTGTGTATCCCTTGTGGCTACATGTCAAAATATGACAGATCACCGTAGGCCAACCTGGGCTTAATGAATAGGAAACCGTGGAATTTATATGATTTGGGGGCACACGGGGGCTTTTCTAATGCCAATTCCAAGGATAAGTGGCGTGGAGGTTATTTGATTAATTGGACAAGCATAAACTCTTGCTTCAGCCTCCTGCCTATCATCCGAACACAGAACAGTGCAGATTAGGTGACTTTGCACTTCAGAATTAAAATCATGATACATTTTTTTCACCATTAACAGAGTATTTTGCTTAGCATGGCACTGTCTTTTATCTAAGCTTTGGCAGTGCTCCTGCATAGGGAATTCTTGCCTACAAGTGAGGGGTTTTTCTAAGGTGTATGTCACAGACACTGGCAGAAGCCGTGCCTTTGCGATAGGCCCACTGGGTGATTTCTGTGTGAAGCCACCTGTCCCATTTGTGGATCTGGAAAGTCCCATGTCCTTAGAAGGTCCTCCCTGAACTCCTTTTCTGGGGTAGAATTTGTGAACCACCAGGCAAATGCAGTTTTGAACCTTTGGAAAGTATGACTTTGCATACTTTGGGCTCTGTGTTGGCTTCTTTGGGAAAACCCAGTTTTGGGGCCTGGTTTGGCTTAACCATCAAAGTGACAAAGAAGAGTGTGCAACTGAGAGAGTGGCTATGCTGGCCGTGAACCTGAGCACCTGACTCACTGGGACTATGTGAGGTCCAGCCTGATGAGCTGCTATTGCTGTATTTACTCCTCTCCTCCGGGGAGAAGAAATAGAACCCAAGAAGTTTCCATCACTGGGGAGATCTACTCCTAAACATTCAGATTCACTACATCTTAAAAATTCTACAACTTGATAACTTCCAAGAAGCTCAGTGAGAAATTTAGCAGTCGTTGAGAAAAGGCTAACCCCTGCCGGAGCCTCTTCTATAGATTTTCATGTTTTGTTCTTCATGCCACTTTTTCTGGGATTGCATAACTGAATTACACTGCTTTTGTATTTGAATAGCATTTTACACTGCCACAGTAATTCTTTGTCTTTTCAAAAATTCTTGCTTTATCTTTTTGGAAAAGTTATGTAGGATAGGCATTGTAATGTCCACCTTTCAGATAAAGTCACTGATGATTTTTCTGAGGTAGATACCCAGAAAATTATGGAACTAGGTCCAACATAGACGAGCTAGCACTGAAGCACTGTGCTCCTGTCTGTGGTGCTTTTCAGACTTCACAGGAAGAAATTGTTAGATGCAAAAGTTTAGTGAAGTTTTAACTCTTTCCAGTTTGGAAGGGAGGCAGAGGAAAGTAAATGCTGTTTCCTTTGGCACTGAAGGATTAGCAAGTTCAGATCGATCAGAACTTGAATTGTTAGTGTTAGAAGCCATTTGTGCCGACATTGAAATCTATCTTTTAAAACTTCACACTTTAGGATTTGGTAAGATTTAGTCTTTTGCCATCTTCTGTTGAATCAAGAGCATGTAGGAGGGTGGTTAGATTGGATGACTTGGTAATAGAAGAAAATGGTGAAGACAGATCTAAACTTTATTTCTTTTACTTTTGTGTTTAACTTCATTTTTTTAAACTGTGAACTCTCTTACCTTTTAGTTTTAAACCTCTAATAGAGAAAACCCTGTAATCCCAGTACTCAGAGGGGCTGAGGTAGGAGCATTGCAAGTTTGAGTCCCACCTGGACAACTTAATGAGATTTTGTCTCAAAACTGGGGGAAAAATGTAAAAAGGAGGGATTAAGTTTAGAGTGAAGGAGGCCTTGGGTTCAGTTGTCAGTACAAGAGACAGAGGGTTAAGAATCTGGCCAGGCATGTGACAGCCTGGCCAGAACCCAGGTGAGTCTGGCCCCAGTGGCACCGGGACGCCTCAGTGACAGAGGTTTCCACTTGTAGCCGTTCCGCCCCGTTCTCCTCCTTGCTTGGAGGAGCCAGGAGACCTTTCATCTCTGGGATCCACCCACCAGCTATCCACGGCCTGAAGCCAAGCTGTGCACTGGAGCCCTGCTTTCACTTGCCATGCGCAGGAGAAGATCTTTGGAAGCCAAGGCCACTAGTCAGCAGTGAGTTACTGAAACAGCAGGTTCCAGTCCCCAGCCCTGCATGTCCTCGCCAAGGTTGTGACAGCAGATGCCCTGCCTCAGCGTCCTGCCTTCAAGGTCGTCCTCTGATGGAATGGATGGCACCAGGGCATTTTCATTTCTGTCACTGCTAATGACTAGGAGAAGGATTCTTGCTGTTGTCTTTTCTCTGCCCCTTGTAGACCACAGCAGCAACAACAAGGAGGTCTGCAGGGTGCCTGGGCGTTGGGTGCTCAGAGGATGAAATGACTGTGTCTCTGCTGGGTGGCACTCTTTCAGGAGCAGAAAAATGTCATGATCTTTGGTGGGAGCTCTCCTGGTGTGGGATACTGTCTGAGGACCCCCAGCAGAAATGGAACTCCCAATCATTTGTCACATCTTGTTTCTTTAATATTATCCACCTTGGGAGAGGTAGTAAGCAGTAATCTCTGTGGTTTTTAATAACAGTGAGCAGGCGGAGGGTCTGAGTGACGACAGGTTTAGAAAGGTCCAGCAGAGAGAAGGACAGAGGAGTGCATGGGGTGACCAGGGGGAGAGGGGCCTTCCTGTCTTCCTGTGGAAAGGAGTTGTGGGGTTTGACAAGGGCCGTGGGTCGTTAGGGCAGGTGGCCCTGCAGATGGGAGGACACACAGATGTCGGGGTGGAAATATCTGCGAAGCTAAGGTAGGTGTCCAGCAGGCTGAGGTGTTGAGTCTGCATTGCCCTTTGCTAAGAAACAGAGTGGATGAGCTGGAAACTCTAGGTATCGTTCATTTATTTATCCATCACCCCTCTGAATGAGGCATCAAGCAAAGTATTGCGGAGGAGAAAGATGTGTGCCTGCCGCAGAAAGCAAGTGAAAACTAACTACGAGCACAAGTCACTGAGACAGAGAGGTGGCAGCGGGCTGTCACATGCAGGGTTGCTTCCCAGAGGAAGGGGCCTTCCGTGCAGAGCCGGCTGGGGGTGGGATGTGGGCACACAGCAGGAATCTGTAAAAGGAGATGACACTCCCAGGCATGTAAGTGTGAGGAAATGCAGCGCATTGCAGGGCAGCCCCAGAAACGTAGACTAGAGGGGATGTGGGCCAGTGGGGTGGACAGAGCTCATGAGGGAGGCCGGGGAGGTCGAGGGGCCTTTTGTGTCAGGGACTCAAGAGCTCTGGACAAGAGTAGATGGAAAATACCTGGAGGGCTGTGAATCTGATAGGGTGCCTTCTGGGGAGCCATGGTGGATTTTTCAAGCAAGAGGAAGTGATAGAATGAAGGTGGTATTTCATTGACCTAATTAAAATTTTAAACACGGCTATAAAATGTTTTTCACATTATGAAAGTGAAATGGATTAATTCCAGACAAATTCAAAAGGAGAAAAACCATAAAGAGGAAGAGGCACATGCCGCATTGTCCCGCGATCCACAGACAGAAATTAAATCACTTTAATGCGCCTTCACGTGGACAGACTTCTCCGAGCATATGTGTGTCCCCGGGAAGATCATGGGACACGCGGGACCCGTGCCCGGGCTCCCCCCCCCAGCTGCGGGCCGTGTGATGTCTTTCTCCCTCGTGCTCTCCAGTGTTCGTAAGATATGTGAGCCATAAAAATCAAAGCTCTCTTTGTATTGTGAGCTCTCAGAACAGTCGAGATCCCATACCCTGTTCTGTATCTTCCTGTAAAACTCGACCCTGCTGCACTTGCGTCTTCTAGAGAGGCATTTGTGCAGTCTCTGTTGGTGTCTTCGGATTTTCTTTTAGTGTGAGGAAGATTTCAGGCGATGGATTCATGCTGGAGGGTAGGAATGCAGAAAAGGGTGAGGCAGGGGGCCAGGTCTGTGTGGTTTACGTGTGTGCCGGGGGACCTGCCAGCCACCACGGTAGCATGGTGGGGATGCAGTGGCCCTCAGCTGAGGTGGCCCTGGGGCCCTGTGTCTCTCAGTACACAACGCAGGATCCAGCTGCTTCTGTTTCTTCTTCTTCTTCTTCTTCTTCTTCTTCTTCTTCTTCTTCTTCTTCTTCTTCTTCTTCTTCTTCTTCTTCTTCTTCTTCTT
>PVJX010001580.1:0-156436 GCA_004027295.1 Dolichotis patagonum | reverse complement strand
CCGGGGTTAGGGAAAATTTGTGTATAGCTTCCTGTTAAATGATTCAGGAAGCCATATTAGGCAGCTGGGTAGACGTCTGCATGCAGGGATGGGTGAGTAGATGGACAGATGGATGGAGGTACAAAGCAAGCAAACAATGAAGCAAACAGGGGAAACTGTTAATAGGTAAATATGGGTGAAGGGCAGGTGGATGTTCTTTAGACTATTCTTGTTACTTTCTGTAAGTTTTAAATTATTTTCAAATAAAAATTTTAAAAAACTAACAAGAATGTAATATCAGATGCTTTCCTGAGAGAAAATACATCTGAGCTCTACCCTGCAGCTGGCAAGAGGAGACAGAGTGCATGCTCCCTGTGCAAAATTAAGAATAAAAATGAAACACAAAAGAACTCAAGTGCTACTTACACCTAAATGACAATTAAACTAGCCACATCTCTCCCACCATCTCAAAACAGGGAGACTGGGCAGAGGGGTGGCTTCTCACCACCAACCAACCAACGCCCTCACGTACTTCTGGGGTACAAGATGGCCTTGTGCGGCAGACTCTGTGGGAGCTGCTTTTCTTCTGATTCCAAAAATTTGTGCTCTTTGTTTTCTTGATCAAGCCTGAACTGAAAGCCTCTTTTTTTTAATTTAAAGAAAAAGAAAATTTAAAAAAAGAGAAAAGAGGTAGAATTAAAAAAAACTAACATCATAAAATCTGATACATTACATATTGTCATCTTAAAAATAGTTGTTAAAGTTACAAAAATCAAAGCATAAAAAGTGGCTAGACACTCAAACATTGACAGTGCAAACCCTTCTGTTCAATGATCTACCAGATATTCAGTAATATGGTCATCTATCTTACACACTATACATACCATTATATCCTTTAGAGCACTTTTCTTCCCTTTCACTTTTACAATATCTATTATACTTTTTGGATCCCATTACTCTGTCAGTTTTTATTATTTTTTACACTAGAGAGACAATGTGATATTTACTAATGTGAGTCTTGTTTATTTCACTAATGAGGATATTCTCAAGTTCCCTCAATTTACCTATGAAGGCCTCAAGATCATCCTTTTTTATAGCTGAGTAATATTATATAAAAATACCACATCTTTTTTATCCATTCTGTGGTTGATGGGTATTTTGGTTGTTTCCAAGATTTAGCTATCACAAATTGTGCTGCTATGAACATGGGTGCACATATATCACTGTGACATGCCCTTTTCAATTTTTCTGGGAAAATATCCAAGAGGGGAATAGCTGGATTAAATGGAACTTCCAATCCTAGTTTTTTGAGGAGTCTCCATACTGATTTCCACAGTGGTTGCACCAGTCTGCACTCCCACCAACAGTGGAGAAGGGTTCCTTTCTCTCCGCATCCTCGCCAACATTTGTTATCAGTTGATTTCTTGATGGCAGCCATTCCTGAAAGCCTCTTTTGAACCCAAATTTTCCATTGTCTAACTCCTCTATCTCTGAACTTGTCTCTGTGCCTCTGGAAGTCTCCCTTAGAATAATCTAAAGTGTCTGAAACTTAACATTTTCCAAATTGAACTCATTTTTTCTCTCAAATTGGCTCCCTTTCCTCCATTGGTCCTCACATGAGGCTCATACAGTTCCTCAACCCAGAAAACTATGGGTTATTCTGTGCCCTTGGCCTTCATCACCACTGTCTATCAATCATCAAAACCTACCTTGTTTTTTCTTTTTGGTAGTACTAAGAATTGAACCCAGAGCCCTGTACCTGCTAGGTAAGTACCTTACCATCAAGCTACATTCCCAGTCCTTTATATTTATTTGTTTAATTTTTATTGTTTTAGATAGAGCCCTGTTAAGTTGTCCAGTCTGATCTCAAATTTGCAAACTTCCTGCCTCAGCCTCATAAGCAACTGGGATTTCAGGCACGTGCCACTGTGCCTAGTTTAAGACTGCGAATTCTACCTTCTAGATACACCACTTTTCAAGTTATTTCTAAAGCCACTGCTTTCTTCTTTCTTATGTAAACTTGCTTACAATCACTGCTAACCACTAATGTCCCTTGCTGCTATTACCTAAGGCTGAAGTTCAAGGTCCTCACCATGGCATTTAACACTCTCCAAGATCCAAATTCATTCCCAGTTGCTCCTCAACTCATATAGTCCATACCTTATTTTTTTTTCACACTGTACAGCAATTTATTTCTTTAAAAAGAAGGAGAGTCATGGAGGTGAGGGAAAAGATGGCAAAGGGGGAAAACTGAAAATTGAATATATACAAGTATAAACCAACCCAAAATATACATACTCTGGGAACAAGGAAGAAGGAAAAATGCAAACTCTTATCTGTGCCTTTGTAGCCACATGACAAACCAGACAAGCCATATACTGTGCCCTGTGGGCTCCTGTGCACACACAGTCATAGAAGACACATCTGGCCATGTGGTCAGACCGAGCCCCTCTCTGGCTAGTTTAGAATCACGCTGGGTCCAAGTTCTGACAGCTGACACAGGCAGGGTACCAAAGAACAAAGAAAAAGGATTTATTCTAGAGATTATAATACAGGATTCACCAGAATTGTGGCATCCAACAGTAAGGACTAAACTGAAAGGGTCCTATGATGGTGAACACTGATGGTCCTTTTATTCATCCTCTCACTCCCCTAAGTGCCAAACAGCTGCTGAGCTACCCCTCCATGGCACTGGCAGGCGCTGCAAATGACATGGTAGCAAATAGCTCTCCTCTTTGCATTGCAGCCTTGGGGTGAAGGTCTGCCATTTGATTTTATTTTGGAAAGGGGAGGGCTACAGGTGTAGCTAAGTGCAAAGGAGCTGAGTTCAATCCCCAGTATGGGGAAGAGGGACCTCAGCTTGGGCATCCTCTGACTCAGGAGGCCTTCCCTGAACTTCCCCCCACACCTCCGTGCTGTGCTAAGTGCCCCTCTGCTCTGGGACCCTACAGCACTTCTCATAGCATGCTAGTTCATGGCTCACCTATTGTCTAGCTCACTAGACTATAAGTCCTTTGAGGATAAAATTTGTTTATAAGTGTTTGCTCTTTTTAATCTGCCACTAACATCTACTACAGCACTTGGAAGATAGTTTGTTATAGGTGACTTCAGAAAAGTCACTAAATGGAGCAAGATTTCAGATTGCTAGTAGCCCCCTTTCTTCTCATGGGTATAGATAAAGCTAATTCATTATAAGCACTATTTTCTAAGAGTAGAGCTAAGGATATAGCTTAGTGATAGAGTGCTTGCCTAACATGTAGGAGGTCCTGCATTTGATCACACCACAAAATAAATAAAAATGGATGCAAAGGTTTCAAAGTTTTTGCCAAATTTCAGCCTACATATTTACATTAAGAGAGGAGGTTCCAAAACATCTCCAAATCCTTCCTGCAATCCCTTCTTTTCTAATTGTACTTCTTATTCATTTGTTAAATATTAGATGTATAAATCTGCATAAGCCCTATGATGTGGAAACCTTGTCCTTTTTCCAAATTAAAGCAGAAGAAAATCACATTGGGATATCATCATGAGCCCACAATTTTTGTTCCAATAAGAGTTCTGAACACTCCTCCCTTGTCAAAACTGTCCTGGGGTTTCAAGGGCTATCACAATTGTTCCCCTCAGGGGAAACCTGAGCTTCAAATCTTCCTGCTTTCTGCCTCTAACTACCAGTAAGTGATGTGAATTCTGGAGCTCATTCAGCAAAAGATGCCAGAAGCAGTGAGGTAACCAGTCCATGTCACGCTGATTATGTGTGTGTACCATGTGCCACTTTGCCTTGGAGCAAACTGATGACCGACTAACACCTCTGTGATTTCAATAAACCATCCTTCCTTCATTTTGGGCATTGGGTATTTTGTCCCAGCAACAAGAAAAAAGTAACCATGACAGTGTGTGTGTGTGTGTGTGTGTGTGTGCGCGCACGCACGTGCGCACGCTGAGGCAAATCCAAGGGCCTTATGCATACTAAACACATGCTGTACCACTGAGCTACACTCTCACAGCCCCCTCACACTGCTTTTGATAAAGGAATTAAATACCTGTGAAACACTAGGCCCAACAGCATACATTCTAAAATCCTGAAAATTCACCTAATTATTATTATTATTAGTAGTAGCAGTAGTAGTAGTATCAGGGATTGAACTCACAACCTCATGCTTGCCAGGCAGACACTTATGCCACTGAGCTAAATCCCCGGCCCCTTAACACCTAATTGTTAGTAACAGAATCAAATATTCTCTGGGCCAGAGATGAAAAACATACCTGATTCTGCCAGATCTCAAGGACACTATTCAAGGCACCTTCAATAAATAAATAATTTGTTGGACTGAACTGTAGGTATTTGTAATGAACAAACAGTAGAGCAGGCAACTGCTTTAAGCAGAACAATAACCCTGGGAAACATCTTTGTGAATACCTATGTGTCATTAAGAAGATTCTTTTCACAGGGACTTAGCAGGATGTGTACCCGGAAATACTGGCTCTGAATGTGGGAATGATTTCATTAAGCCACTCATATTCTACAATTTCTATAGATAGAAACTTACAAAATAAGTTGTGATTGCTAACAAACCAGGCCTGTAACCCCAGCACTTATGAGGTTCAGGCAGGAGGACTGCAAGTTCCAGGCCAGCCTAGGCTACACAGTAGGTGCAAGGCTAGCCTGAATTATATAGCAGGACTCTGTCTCAAAAAAAAAAAAAAAACCCAAAATAAATAAGTAGTGACTGCTGACAAGAATAAGTAAAGTCAGAAAGCATTGCAAACATTGGCTAAAATGCAGATATATTATTTCTTTCCAATCCATGAGATGTACAGTCATTCCTAAAGCCTCCCCTGATTCATCAACTAGAATTTAAGCCAGGCGCAGTGGTGTATACCTGTAGTTTCAGTTGCTTGAGGCAAGAGGATCACATAAGCAGACTTTGAGGCAAGCCTGGGCAACAGAGTGAGACCCTGTCTCAAAACGTTATTTTTTCAAGATCTCTTGGTCAAAATATTAAACTCTTGGGCTTACCAAACTGGAGCCTAATTTAAGAATAGAATATTAAAATGTATTAATGTTAAAAATATACAAATATACATTTTCAAAAGCCTATCTTACCTTGTATGTATTCCAAAATTTCTGCTTCAGGTCTAAGAATATGTCATCTTGTTCCTGGAGAATGCTCATACCTATTTGCAAAACATACACCAGAGCATTTTTAAATATTAAGCAGGAAGATTGCTGTACTGACTTATGCTCCAGTTTCCCATTCCAAAATGCAAAGCATCTGCCGCCACTATCATTTACTCAACAGATGCCTTTTGACCCAACAGTGAAAAGAAAAAAATCTCTATTCCAAAACTAGGTAAGTTTTAAAGGGATGACAAACATGAAAGGACACTAAGAAAATACAAAAGTTATCGCAGAATGGTTTTAAAACAAAGAAAAAACTAAAAAGATACAAAAACTACATTAGGATAGTGAATCTACAGGTGACTTTTTTCTACCCTCCCAATTTTTATGAAATGTTAAAATCTTTAACATTTCATTTCTGTGTCTGACTCTGTGTGTGTGTGTGTGTGTGTGTGTGTAAATTCATACGGGGGCTTCATTCAAACTAAGCACAACCCCACTCACTGAGTTATTCTCCCACTTTAATTTCATTCTTTTTAGAAAAGGCTGGTGAACTATATAATACTCTGGCAACTACAAATTTCCTTTAGGCATTATTCTAATCAGAGGTGGAATGCAGAGTCCCAATTTAGCATTCCTAAAGTGGAAAAGTGGAAAAACACTTTGAAAACATTCGCCTTCAACATCTCTGAAAAGAAATTTTGGGATCAAGGACAAAGTTCTATTTTAGCAATGTATAAAAATGAGTGCTTAAACAATTTTCTCCCAGGTGGGCATGGTGGCAGACACCTGCGCTCAAAATGCTGAATTCCTACCTCAGGAAGATCACTGTGACTCCAAAGCCAGTGTGAGCCACACGGTGAGTTCAAGCTCAGCCAGAACTACATAGTGAGACCCTGTCTCAAAAAACAAAACAAAATGAAACAAAAAAAGTCAAAAACTCCTATCCTTGACTAGGAGGGAGGGAGATGAGAATTTATTAATTGCAGGAGATTCTTAGAACAAGATTCACAAGAAAACCGAGAAAATATTAGTAATACTGTCCTAACTTACCCAGCACTAATTAATTACTAAGCACTTTATGTGTACCATTTCATTTGAATCACCTTAAACAATTTGCTGGAGTAGATAGAATTAAAAAGAAGAAAAGATCTTAGTGGAGTTCATAGCAGAAAAATCAAACCCAGGTGTCCAGTTTTTAAGCCAGCCTTTTAATCCCCTATTCCTCTGGCTTCCCAAATGGGCCCTGGCACAAGCCTGGTTCACCCAACACCAAGTAGTGTCTTAAACAAACATCCAACCCAACACCCTCCACCATTCTCCTTTCCTTATAACAGGAGGGCAGGGAAACTGGACCAGTAATCAGAAAAGCCAAACAAAGCAGCAATCTGGGAAAGAATCCATATCAAGGGCCTCTCGCCTGAATCACAGGTGTCCTTAAGCCATGAGACTACAGCATCTTTCTGTCTCAGGCAGACTAACAATAATTTCATCACCAAAGTACCAGAATTGAGAGTCCTAGATTGTGCCACCTTTGGGCAAACTGCACAACTCAAGTCTCAGTTTCCTTGAAACATGGAAATAATGAGAGCATCTGTCTTTCTGGTTGCCTGAAGATTAAATGGGAGTCTGGGTCCCACTCCACTACAGGTTTCTAGACCCTTCACCAGTATGCAAGGCAGCTGCAGTAACCCAGTATAAGAACCTGTTTACAAAGCTCGTCAGGAAGTCACAGCCTAGGACTAGGCACAAACTGGACACACCAGGAGACCACTGTTCTCTGGCCATCTATTCTCTTAACCCCACTGAACCTGTCAACCACTCAGTGAAAGGAACAGAACATGCCCTCCTTCAAATAAGTCCCATGAGGCTGAGTAAGGGTCTTCAAAATGGTGGCCTGCCTGCCCTCAACCAGTTTTAAAAGGCACCAACAGCTACTGAGAGGGTTCCCTCCCACTTTGGGAAGAACTTGTGATACCCTATGCCAAGATCAGGCTCCAAACTCCAGAGATTCTCTGAGGTAATAAATACCCCTATCCGGTTATTCACCTCCTTCAAGGCTATAGAAATTGCTAGAATAATAGAAGCCATTAAGGCCCGTCTGTTGTTCTTGGTAATCAGGCATAGGGAAGGTTCCCCAAGGTAGGCCTTCCAGCTGCAGGGTGGAATTTCTGAGTACAGGGCTCCAGCACGAGTATGAAATAAAATCCCCTCAGTCAAATTTTATTACCGAAGAAGGCCTAGGATAGAAGGGAAGAATTTTCTGAGGAATCAATCCCTACCTTAAGTTCTACCCACTGTGTCCCCCATGGTCAGTGATTGCCACATGTTATGGTGTGCGGATTTTCCACAGAACAGTGGCCCTCAGGATTGCAGTTCTATGGTGTCATTAGGGTCTCCAGTGTGTCTTTTTCAGGAGGAAATGGAAACACATACTCTGCCAGCCTCACTTAGGCCCCAACCTTGGACTCTGCCCAATCTCAGCTTCTCAGCTCTGACTTGAGCCACCTGCATCTCTGGTTCCCCAGCTCCTACACTACCCAACTTCTTCCTTTCAGAAACCTCGGTCTGCAGTCCCCAAACCCCCAGGCCTTGTGCCCTGACCTCCAGATCCCGCCCCTGGTTTCCTGAACTCCCAGCTCCTACCTCAGTGCGCCAGCAGTGTCCTCCACCCCACCCCATCCCAACCCCTCCAACCTCGCAGATCAGTCCCAGGTCCCCAGGTTCTTAGGCCCCTCACCAACGTAGAAGGCTGACAGCGCGATGGGCCCTCCAAGCAGCTGGTCGCACAGCACCTTGGTGAGGACAACGCGCGGCGCGCGGCCTGGCATCGCGCGCTCCAGCAGGCGCAGCCACGCGTAATTGAAGTTGCCGTGGAAGGTCACGGTCAGTGTGGCCACGCGCCGCGTCTGGCGCCAGTCGGCCGGGCCGCCCCGTAACCGCTGCTGCAGCGCGTCGCCGGCCGAGAAGAGCCCGGTGTAGAGCAGCACATTGGTGGGCCACGGATAGCGTAGGGCAGCGCGCTGCAGCGCCCGCCAGCAGCCTGCCATGCCCGCCCGCCCGCCGGCTTCCTGCACCGCGCGGAGGCCGCTGCCGCCTCCACCTCCACCTGCGTCTGCTGATGCTCGAGAGCTATTGGGCGCCCGGCGCGCACCAGCCCGCGCGTCCAATGGAGGGGAGGGGGCCGAGCCTTTGCTATGTGCCTAGCGCACATGGTGCTTGAATGTATTTACGTGAAATATCCCGAGTAGACAGATACAGACAGAAAGGAGATTAGTCGTGGTCAGGGGCGGCTGGGTAATTTGCGAACAGGTAATGATTGTGACCGGGACATGGAGTTCTCTTTGCAGGGATGAAAACCTTTTGTGATCAGATAGGAGTAACGGTTGCATGATTTTGTGAAAATGTGAAAGACCGTTGAATTGTACTCTTTAAAACTGAGTTTTTGTGACACATGAATTCTATCTTTAAAGAAGGAGGGGGGATCTTTAGTTACCAAAATGGCAATCTATTTTAAAAGCTTGCAAGCAAAGAAATCACTCTTTCAAAGTACACAATATACTGATTGTGCCACTTCATTTGGAGAATGTCAAAAGTGACTGAGATGAGGCCCAGCTCTATCCGCAGCTTTTCCTTCTTCCGCTTGAGCCTCCGTGATCAATGCCTCCCAAAGCAAATACTGAGGTCTCAGTCTCTATACCTAAGCAAGGGGTCAGAGACAACGGAAAGTCTCCAACTGGATGATTATTTATTTATTTATTTATTTATTTATTTTGGTACCGGGGATCAAACTCATGACTTTACGCTTGCCAGGCAGGCACATATGCTGCTGAGCTAAATCCTCAGCCCTTGTTTTTCTTACTTCTTTTCCTGCCATGTTGTTGTTGTTTTTCATGGTGACATTTAACTCTGTCCCTCCCGCCCCAGTTTTACTGAATTCTTAGATTTCTAACTTTTCTTTTTGTTGTTGTGTTCTGTTGATTTGAAACAAGGTCTCACTGTGTAGTGCAGGTTGGTCTTGAGAACACTAGGTAGGCCAGGCCAGCCTAGAACTCTTAGGCTCCCAAATCCTGGGATTACAGTACTCTGAGTGATGCCCAGTTAAATTTCTTAAGTTTTAATTTTGAAATACTTCCAGACTTAGATAAAAAAATTGAGAAAATAGTATAGAGTTCTCATACATTCTCCACTCAAGCTTCTTCAAATATTGACATCTTACATAACCATAGTACAAAACAGGGAAATAAGCAGAGATGTAATACTGTTACCTAATTACAGACCTTAGTCAAATTATTGCCCAAAAGTCCCTGTCTCCTGTCTGACAGCCAGTCCTAGAACATTTTGTATTGCACTGAGTTGTCATATCACTGTGTCTCCTATCTGGGGGGGACTAACAAGTTATTTTCTAGACTACTCCTTGTGTTATCCACCCCATTGTAGGTTGAATTGTGTGTCTCCCCACCCCTGTTCATACACTGAAGGCATAAACTCTCAGTACCTCAGAATGTGATTGTTTTGGCAGATAGCCCCCGTAAAGAAATGGTTAAGTCAAAATAAGATTATTAGGGTGTGCTCTAATGCAATCTGCCCGGTGTCCTTAAAAGAAGGGAAACTTCTTTTTTGATACTGGGATCAAACTCATGACCTTGACCTCACACTTGCCAGGCAGGCGCTTGTGCTGCAGAGCTAAATCCCCAGTCTAAAAAGAAGAAACTTAAAAGACACTGGGAGTCACCTTTTACAAAGAGAAAAGACTACATGAGGAACTAGTGAGAAGGTGGCTATCTACAAGCTAAGAAGAAAAGCTTCAGAATCAAACTAACCTTGATCTTGGACTTCTAATCTCCAGCACTGTGAGAAAATAAATTTCCATTGTCTAAACTCCCCAAGGTGTAGTACTTTATTACAATAACTCTAGCAAATTCATATACCCACTCTCATCAGTTCTTGGGTATCTGCCAGTTCTATGTTCTTTGACCTTTTTTATTGGCCCATTTGCCAATTTCTAGCCCTCTTTGCTTCTTCTCCTTTTTACTGGTCCCAAATAAACCTCTGGGAATTTGCCCAAGTAGGCATGCTGCTAGCTCACCAAAATCTGTTTGCTCATTATGTCCCCCTTGTATTATTTTCCAATTGCTGCTATAACAAATTACCACAAATTTAGTAACTTAAAACGAATCTGTTGCCTTTGAGGTTTGGAGGTCAGAAGTCTAAAATAGGAGCGTAGGGCCCCATTCCCTCTTGAAATGGAGAGGAGAGTCCACTTCTTTGGCTTTTCCAGCTTCTTGACCTTTGGCCACATCATTCATGTTGAAAGCCGGCAGTGTAACTTATCCAATCTCTCTCCCTCATTTCATGGTTACACATGCCTCCCTCCTAGAAGGACCTTTGTGATTATATTAGGCCCACCTAGATAATCTCCATATCTCAAGATCCTTATTTTAACCACATTCACAAAGTCCCTTTTTCTGTGCAAACCAGTACATTTTCAGGTCTGGAACTTAAGAGGTAGATATGTGGAAGGAGGTCATTTTCATCCTACTATACCCATGCTTATGTATTTTTCTTCTCTGGTCTCACCTAACAGAAATTGTTCATGATAGCCGAAATCAGATTACCAGTTCTCAGTACCTATAACACTTGGAGATCAGAACTATTCGTCTAGGCATTCATTCATTTATTCATTTGACTGATAAATAGGCTGAACACCATTTTGGTCTTGGCAGTAAACTACTTGTTGTGAAAGGTTTTGTATTTGCAGTGCTTTTTTAAAAATATAATTCCTGCCTAAATTAGTGGAAATTCTTATGATTCATAGGGAAAAAAAAGGAAAAATTCCCTGTAGTTCCTGTACAATTTTCTTAAACAAATTTATTAGAGAAATCATGGGCAAAATTTGGTTCTTGGAAAAGGAGATTAGGAGCTGGAAACTAGGAGAAGGATTAGGTTTGCCAAATCCTGAAATAAAGGATACACTGTTACCTGTGAATATCAGATTAGCAATGAATAACTTTTAAAGTATAAGTATGTTCCATGCAACATTTAGGACATGCTTATGTTAAAAAATGTTTCCTTAATCACCTCAGATTCTGAGTTAACTGGGCACTGCATAGTTTTAAAATTTTTTGCTAATTCTGGCAACCCCAGAGGAATGGGACATTGGGAGCCCACTGTTTGTGTCAGTTCTCTACGTTGCTAACATTACTCCCCACAGAAACCCTAATAATCTGTATAGGCATCTGCCTTCCAAGTCCAGGTTGGTCTTTATCAAGCAGCTCAACATATTTGCTTAATATGAACTGAAAGAAAGACAAATGCTTTAGAAGGCTTAGTTTTACATGGAATGTTGTGCACTTGTCTCTTCTTAAAAGCAATTTTAAAAATTCAGTAGCCAAAGACAGTCGATTAATCAAGCAAATGGCAAAAGACTCACGGCCTTTAATCAAAAGACGATCTTCAAAGATAAATTAATTCATTTCATTGATGCTTCCCTATCAGCGGAAGCTGTGATTCAGAGCTCTCTGGCAGTAAGGAGGCAGCACACTGCAGAGGCATTGTGATCACTGAGCAGTGAGGATGGCTGGGAACATGGGGCTGTGTTAACATGCAAAAGGAGAGCGTTGTTAGGCAGCCTTTCGACAGTGAGCAAGTGGGAACTGAGCTTCAATTTGCAACTAAGGATCACATTAAAAATACATTATGATGATGATAATGAAGACCACTATAGCCATTATTATTTCATTTTGTTTAAGTGAATCAGAGTTTGATAAGAAACACGAACTGAGCTGCAGTGTCTAAGATTAATTTCCCTTGCTAAATCTGACGTTTCTACTGACAACCAAAAGACTACTATGCCTAAAAGGCTAAATGGCCAGTCCTTAAAACAGTTGGTAAAACTGAGGGAAAACCTGAATAAGCCTTCTAGTTTTACTTGCTTTTAGTGACTTGCTCTTATCACCAAGTTTAGAGGTGAAGCAACTGAGCAATATACTTCTATTCACCTTTGCTACAGATAACACCTGGGACCATGATCACAATGGCATCTGTTGCTTAAATTGTTTTCCAGGAACTTGGAGGACATGTTTGTCTTGCAAACCACTGACCATGTGTCAGAGAATCAGGCATCTGTGGTTTTTAAAATATGCATTCAGTGAAGAGTCATGAAGTTTTACTATGCACGTGCAGACCACTGATGCTGTCATTTTATTTCTACTCACCTTTCCCAACATCTTCAACCATCCTGTTTCTGTATCCCAGAAATGCCTCTCAATTCTATCCCTGAAGAGGCACATTGGAGACTCAGGTCTTCTGTCCATACTCATATTTGGTCACTCTGTGAGTAAACTCTTTGCAGTGCTGTGGGTGGAACTTAGGCTTTACGCATACAAGACAAGTGCTCCCCAGCTGAGCTACAACCAAACCCTGAACTCTCTCTCTTTTGCAAAAGTGGTCATTGTAGTAATGGGCATACTGAACAGCAGGCAAAACAAGAGCTGTTCACTGAGGTTCCTTGTGTCCCTTAAACATACATCTCTAAGACATGTTGTATTTGTAGGTGTGGGAACAGAGCAGGAGCCTGAAGCAACTGCTTTCCTGTTTATCACCTGAAATAAGGCTGAAGAGAGGCTGATAAGGAAGTGCTAGCCTCACTAGTTCATGCTTTCCTTACCCAACTGTGATATTATGATGTTGGTCCAATTGGCTAAGAATGCCAGGGCAATTCTTCATGGGAGGTTCTCAGCTGCATTGGTTGGGAGTTCGGTACACAGCCAACAATGTGATTATTGGTGTACACTGACAAACGTGTGTATCCCGGAGACAACACTATTAGTGTGACTCATCCTGGTCCAAAGAGTAGGGCAGGAGGAGAAACCATTATAGGAAGACCCCATCCTTCTGGGAGGATGCAGGTCACATGTTCATCCTTAATAAGATTGTGGCTGGAATCATCTTACCCCCAGGTTTAGAATATCACACCTGGGTTCATGTTGTTACTAGAGGTAATGGAGTTGGGGCTAGGTCCACCACCACCAGGGGGATGGACCAAGCGGCCACAATACCAATTTCAGAATGGTGGCTCCAGCATCAGTGGGAGCTTTTAGGGCCTTTAAGGGCCCTTTAAGGGCCTTTAAGGGCCATGTTGAAGTCCAGGCCCATACTTCTATACCTTGTTTCAGTTCCCAGCAGGGCTCTAAGAGGAACACCCAGTTCCCCATTAGGGAGTCTGTGGGACAATCCCAAGTCCATTGATAATGGCCTCCTGGCTATACTGGTTCCAACTCAGGGAGGATTATGGACTCTGTGTTACCTTAGGGCCTTGCTCTGTAGGGCAGATGGACAGACAAACCAGTTGTGCTTTTAGGAGGCAATCCAGTGGGCTGTCACCTGTACATTGGGGCTTGTCACTGAGCAACTGGACTACCTGAGCAAGTGTTATGGTTTGTGTCTAGGTGGCCCCCTAAGCCTCATGTAGTTGTGGAGGTGTTGAATCTAGTGTTTGTGAATGGTTTGTTGTCTACACTGGGATTGGTGGCATGAGTGCTGAACCTGCCCAGGGGTGGGTAACTGGCATACAATATAGGGAAGTGAAGGAGGCATGCTTACCCCTCTTTTGCCCTTTTTGCTCTTGTTCTTTGCAGCCACCATGAACAGTTGCCCCTCAGCCATGCCACTCTGCTTTGGAGCCAGGTGAGTATGGATTGAAACTTCCAAAAAAAAAAAAAAACTGTAAGCTAAATAAACCTTCCTTTTCCTAATTTTAGGCATCAGGTTTTTGATCCCAGTAATGAGATAAAAGTAACCAAGACAGCAAGACTTGCACTCTCCCCATCAGCTTTGGTGCCAAGTAGGCCAGCTTGGTTTTGAGGAGTCCACTGTCTCTTTCAATCATACCAGTCATCTGAGGCCAGTAAGGCACATGGAAGTACCATCTGACATCACTGTTTCTGGCTCCTTGTTGTACCTGAGCACCTGTGAAATGAGTTCCCTTGTCAGACACTATTCCTAGCAACATCCCATATGCAGCTGTCAACCATTGCAAGGACTTAATGGCATAGGCCTGGTCAGCAGAGGCAATGGGGTAGGCAAAGCCTACAGCTGTGGTTGTATCTACAGCAGTGAAAGTGTATCTACGTCCCTGCAAGAAAGGTGGGGGCTGATTTAATTGCTGTAGTGTGTGGGGTGTTTGTGACATTGTGTCAAGCTGTGTGGGCACTCTCCTTCTCCAGGAGCCAAATGGGCACACTGGGAACACAACTTTACCACAGCCTTTCACTCAGCAGGAGTCAAATCCAGGTGCCACCACTGTGCTACAACTTGCATGGTATGGGGTCCTCTGTGTCCCAATTTCTTGTGGAGCCAAGGTGACCCAGCAGAAGCTAGCCCTTGGAGAGCGGCTGCCCTTGTCAAGGCATGTGTTAAATCATTCCCTGGCGAGAGGAGGGGCTTATGTCCTAAAACATGATGCACTGCATGCTTGGTTGTTTGGCCACACTCCCGTAAGTCTCACCATAAGTCAGCACCTCATAAAGGTCAGTGCCCTACCTGCCAGTCCTGGGCCACCCAAGCCTGTAACCAAAATGTCAGCCCTTGAAATACAGCCCAGCTGTCCATGCAAACAGGTAGGGGAACTTTTTCATGCGTTACAAATAGCCACACTGCCTGTAGTTCTGCCCACTGGTACAACCTACCTGAGCCAAACCAGAGGATTTCCATACTAGACTGGGCAGTGACTGCTGTCCAGTGTGGAGCTGTGCCACAGCTAGATCCATTAGTACACCAGTTGTCAGCTGGAGGTCCCTTTTCCCCCTCTAAATACGGGCTAAGTGTCATGACCTGTAGTCTGTCATCCTGTAGTGTTTCCTGTGCCATATATGTCATGGGTCCCAAAACTGTTATCATTTTTGGCTAGCCAAAAATGAGGCCCACTGCTTCAGGTATGTCCCCCAGTGCATGAAGGTGGGGGTTGGGGCCACTCTACTCCTGGATAGGACATCCATGTACAGACCTAGCCCACTATAGGGTATCTGGTGTGCCCTTCTACTGTCTGCTGCCCCATAACCTCCTCACAGACCTGTAAAGCAGTATATACTACTACCAACTATTTCTCATTCAAGAAATACCAGTTTTTAGCTCCTTTCCATAACTGTGACCAAAATCCAGTAGGGTACTTCTGTTCCCTTGTTTCTGCCATAGGCACCAGTCAAACCCATCATCATCTACACTCACAGGGTAAATAGTAAGGTACGGTCAGCTACCTGCAGGACCTGTATCTGTGAAACTGCCCTCTGTGAGTCCTGAAAAGCAGCTTCCACTGTGTCTGTCCAGTCCCACGTCATGCCCTTTCTGGTCATCTAGGTGTAGTATAAACATCTGCCAGAAACCTAGCAAGCCCACATACATCTGTAATTGGTGTTCTGTTGTGGGCCTGGGATATGCCTGAATCTTATCAATTATGGTATCAAGAATTATTTTGGTCTTACTTCATGAGATAACACCTAAGAATTTGACAGACAAACCAGGTCCTTGGGCCTTGACTTTGTTCATGGCCCAACCCCAGGCCAACAAAGCTTCCTTCAGACTGGAAGCCCACTAACTAGGTTCCTCGGCCTGCATTCTAATTCAGATAAAAGGAGGCCAGACTCACTTCCTCCTGTTTCACTGGGGCTGCTTTTACCTTTGGGCCCATTGGCTGGGGGTGCAGCTGATGCCACAGAGTCAACAATACACAACCAGCAGATCTTTCCAAATTTGGCACTGGCTGAACTTCAGTGGCTCCGCTGCCTGTCCAAGGGTTGGCCCAACTTGCCCAGGGGCCCCCTGCTTTTTTCCATTTGCTGGTACAGTGTGTGCCAGTGCAGTGTGTACAGGTCTTGCCTTGGTGTTTTACTTCCACAGCTCCCAGCTGAGCTAAGGCATTCAGAGCATCATGGATCATGCAATCTGTGAAGGGAAGTAGAAGTGTTGGCACTGTCCTGAACATGCCAGCCAGCTGCTTGGAAGATCACGTTCTTCATGTGTGTCATAAGCAGCTCCTCATCAGTGGTACAAACATCACTTGGTAATCAGGGAAATGCAGACTTGGTGCATGCCTATTTCCCTCGGCACAAAGACTACACCTAGGTAGGCTGTCCATTTTGTGACTTGCTCCTGAAAGTCACCTGGATTTGCTCAAAGCAGGCAAGCTGCTGCCATTAACTAGTTTACAAAGTCTGGTTACCTGTCTGCAGGGGCTGTTCTCTGCACATCCTGCAGAACCCAGAGCATGGAGGGGGTGCTGGCTATTCGAGCTATTTGGAACATCTCCTGTGGGCTCAACTCCATGTTATCAGCCCTGTGATCCCACAGCCGCAGCAGCCATTGTCTTATCCAGCTTTTGCTTCAGTTATTTTGCCAGCTCTCACAACTCATGGCTGTGTAGGCACACATTGTGTGTCAAGTAGAGGTGGGTGGTCCTCCCAGCCCTTCTCCTTGGGCTGGGGGTTCCTCTACCTCCACCTTCTGGTGACTGGCGGGCCTTGCATGCAAAAGCAAGGACTCTCCTGGGAATGCCTGCAAGGTGAAGACTTACACCTTGGGAGATGTTTCAGGAGGATGCTATACTATTTGTGCCTCTCAACAAGACATACACAGCAGCCAGCCATTGCTCCAGGTCCTCTTCAATCCATTGCAGTTGACCTACTTGCTGGATAAGGACTGTTGCTTCTTGCCCCACGTGGTGGAAAAGGGTAAAGAAAAGCCAAGCCATCTGCCCTGCTGACTCACAGTAGGAAGGAGGGATTTGCCTGTCTATCACTTCCAAGGCTTTCAAAACATCCCCGGTTCTAGATGGACTAGTTTTGCAAAAAAGGTGGCTATAGATAACCGGGGAAAGGCTGAGGACTGCACCTCAGCACTTCCCTGGGGCTCTTCCTTCCAGCCAGTACTGTTTCCACAGCCACTGGGGAGGGGACACTCACCTAATCCTGTCAATTATGCCAATTGTTGAGGCGGGGGGGGGGCCTGGAGTGGCATTTGTGCAGATGAGATCCCCAGGGAAAAAAATGCATGTGGGGTACACATCAGTTCAAAAGGCAGGTAGCAGCAAGAAAAAAAAGCTGCATCCGTATCATTTGTTTGTTTAATTGGTACTGGGACTTGAACTCAGGACCTTGCACTTGCCAGGTAAGTGCTGAGCCCCTGAGTATATCCCTGGCCCTATTTAGTTCTTATCATCTTATGTGCACATGTGTGGTTATCTTATGCCAAGCCATGGTCATATAAGTTTAACCTGCTCTGCGCTTGCACAAGACAGCAGGTTCACACCCTTACATGTCCTCAGAGGACCTGAACGTTGAAGCCAAATCATCCCCCACAGATCTTCTTCCTTCTGTAGAAGTGGCATTTATATAAAGGGAGACAAGCACTGAACTAATTACTTGCAATTAATGGTTGCAAGGAGGTTGCAGGGTGCATTAGTGGTTGCAGGAAATATATAGGTGCTTGTAAGCTCTTGCATTTCTCAGAGAAAATAATACTTAAACTTTTAGAAGTGATACAAAAGGAAAACAATGGCATCGGAAAATATAACTCCCAACCTGTTAGATATCAAATGTCCTGAGTTTGTGGTCTCTAAACAGCAAGGAACGAAGTTGTGAACCAAAGAAGGAAGTTAGGAGAGTTTTATTGATATAAGGAGAAGAATAGCTTCTGAATTTCCAGAAGTGGTCCTGAGTGAGTCTCCACTGAGATCCTTTGTCAGGGATAATTTGAACAGCAGAATCACAGTGGGTCCAATGTGGATCGGACTACAATCAACCTATAGGATTACAAGTATAGCAGCTTAGTTTACATTGACCCAATAGAGAAATGAATCCTATATCAAGGATACAGGAAAGGATCAATGGAATCCTTAGAAAGACGGGGGAGTATAGGCCTTGATGGTTTGGTCACTCACCTATGTATCGGATGCCTAACTGGACCCACTGGACCAGGTGTTGCTAATTACAGTATAATCTCAAATTGCTATTTATCTCCCGGAGACATGCAGGTCCGTCTATTGCTTTTCCATCCTGAAGCCTGGCTGTCTCCAGATTTGCCTGTTGGCACAATTCTCGTGTCTTTATTTTTTGTGTGGACTTCTTCAAAGGCCTGTATAATAATTTCTATCTAGCTTAGCTGTAATAAGACCCATCCCATCAGAGACAGCAGCTTGTCAAGAAGGCCCTTTCTTGCTGTTCTGGAAGAAAAACGGGTAAGCAACAGCTGAGATCAAAGAAGTAGATAGGCCACAGCACACTTGTGGTCTATGTAAAGGATTAGTAGCTAAAGGCTTCAAAGCAGAGAATCTGATTTCTGCCTTTAACATGTTACTGTTTTTGTGTTAATCATTTGGCTACAGAGACTGCTTAGATAAGCTAGTAGTCAAGGTAGTGGTCACAGACAGAGATGTGGACAGCTCTGAGAGAGATTTAGGAGGTAGCAGGGGCAAGATTCATTGGAAGAGTTGAGGAAGGGGAATGTGAGAGAGCAAGATGCCAAGATCCGGGCTTAAATAACTGGGTAGATGATGATGTGTGCCCTTTTACAGGTGAAGACATTTGAGAGAAACGCTTGGTTTAGGGTAGAGGATCAACATAATCACTGCACCTCTGTTTATACAGATGGAACAGAAGTGTTAGAAACAGGGATTCTAACTAACTACATATGATGCACTTTGATTTTTTAAAATCAATTTTATTGATGTAGCTACAGAGCAGTTCAGTAACTTTTGACAAATGTGTACACTTGTGTTAACTCTTTCCACTACTCAAATACAGAGCATTTCTATCTCCTCAAAAATGTGCTAGCACCCTTTATCAGTCAGTTTCCTTCTATGTCAGCATCAAGCTCTCTGACATTATAAACTAGTTTACATTTCCTAGAAAGCCATATACATGGGGCCATACAGTATATAAAGTATACATACAGCATACTGTCTAGCTTCTTTCACTACTACATTGTTTTTGAGGTTCATCTATAGCAGGAGGCAGCAAACTTTTGCCTACAGACTAAATCTAGCTCACTACTTATTTATGTAGAGACCAAAGAGATAAGAATGACTGTATATTTTCAAATGGCTCAAAATAAAAAAGATTTTATGATGTACAGAAATGAAATTCAAAATTTGGTGTTCACTAATAAGGCTTAATTGGAACACAGAAACACATTTGTTTACATGCTGTCTATGGATGTTTTCTTGTTATAGAATTTAGAAATTGTAAGACTGGGAAGCCTAAAATATGGTATGCAAGTCCTAAGTGCAGTTATCGATAACATGGCCCTTAAAAGTCTTCCCCTGGTTGTTTTTTGTACCAGTAATTTGTTTATTGTATTGCTGTATAGTATTCCATTCCATTGTAGGAAGTGAGTAGTTTATTCCTCTGTTGATGGAAATTTGGGCTGTTTCCCCGTTAACTTTTACCATGTGGTATACTACTGTTTTCTGTCCTATTTCATTTTTAAAAAACTATTAGTCATGATGCACTGAACTGACTTTATGACCTGTTGATGACTCTCAATTTGAAAAACAGTGGCATGATGTTAACTGAAGTAATGGGGGATGAGACCCTGTAGAATAAAGAAAAGGTCTTACTTGCTGAGTGATAAGGAAATCCAACAATTAAATGTTGGGTAGAGAGGGAGGGAACCCCCAAAGAGATTATGAAGCAGGTAAAGAGAGAACACCCAGGAGAGTTTTTATCGTAGGATCAAGGAAAACCATGGTTTCAAAAAGGAAGCTGTCATGTGGACCAAGTATTACTGAGAAATCAGATTAGGTAGATTGAGAGCATTTTGGTGAGATCCATTTCACTGAGGCTGAAGGCAGCTGAAGTGAGATTTAAACGAGTTGGTGTTGTGGGAAAACTGAGACTCCAGGAAGTGGATGTGGTGGGGTCCATGAATTTTATTTGCTTGTTTCCTCAAGTCAAGAACTGTAATAATGTTTAACAAGCATTAAAAACACTATACATAAGTATGATCACAATTTTATAGATAAGGAAAGTAAAACACCAAAAGGTTAAGTAATTTGTCCAAATAGCTGTCACTTACACAGCTTTAAAACTCCAGATCTAGCTGGTATGGTGGCACACAGCTCTTAACTTCAGCACTTGGGAGGTTGAGGGAGGAGGAGGATCACTACTAGTTTGAGGTCAGCCTGGACCACATAATTGTATATGCATATATTGTATATATGTACATATGCAATTGTATAATTGCATATGTAGCCTGAGCTACATAGCAAGACCCTGCCAAGACAAAACAAAACAAAGCCCCAGAGCTAATAAAACCAGTTCTACTTGGACCTGCAGTCTGAGTTCTTACCAGTAGGCTATGCTATCAACCACAAAAAGCTTAATCCAATTTTTATACTTGTAAATATAAAAAGGAATTGTTCAAGAACACATTGAAATTTTTTTTTCCTTTTTATACAAGATTGGGGCAATTGCCAAAATCTGAAAGAGATCTATTCGTTAGAACATAATATTGAATCAAATGTTAAATTCTTGATTTTCTTCTTCTTTTGTAGAAAAAAAGGTGCCTCGGGATGCACTTTAGTGTAAAGGCTTCAGGTTCAATCCCCAGAACTTGAAAAAAGTGTCTTTTTTTAAAAGGCAAATTCAGATCTAGTGTTTCCAGATTCATGTTTGGGTGATAAAACCAAGAGAAAATGTAAGGAATGATTACCCTAAAGGTCAGAAAGTTGTTAGTATTCTTGGGGGGCGGGTGTTGGAGGGTCCCTTGAGAGGTTTATAGGCTGTTTAAGGGGGTTTCTTTCATAAGGTGTGGGGGGTGGTGGTAGGATGTTAGTTTATGGTACTTTGCTTCTTTTATGCCATTTTACATTATCTTAACAAAAAGAGGGATTTTTTTTTTTTCCTCTGACAGACCCTCTTAGTGAATACCTATGTCACTAATTAAGCAAGAGAGGATAAAGGTGGTCTCAGGATTGCCACCTTGAGTTGCCACTAGGGATGGCAGACTTCTCTCAAATTGTTTGGTATTGATATAAAAAAATTATTGAAATCTATTTCTTATAGGTAATTTACTTAAAAATTTTAATTTACAAAAGAAATGTATGCAAATAATATAAAGACAAAAATATAAATGCAAACAATAGACATAAAATGGAATATTGCCATTACTTTTTCCCTGCCTTCATCTAACCTTGTTTTGCAAAAAGCCTTCACCTACATACTTTATAAAAGTAGTGATTCCACTTAGATCTCCATTCACGTTGCTTCTTTCTTCCCGCTTTTAGGGACTTTATCTCTTTTTTTCTTTTTTTGGTTCCGGGATTGAACCCACAATCTTGCACCTGCTAGGCAGGCACTTGTGCCACTGTGCTAAATCCCTGGCAGGAATTTATCATTTTTGCACTGGTATACTGAATAATTTGTAAATCTTCCATATATGTCAAGTGGTTGACTTTAAAAGGTAAAGACAAAAATACCTCGTCTACAATGTTGTAATTACTATTCAGAATTTTTAAAAAATCATGTGAATGTATCCAAAGGGGAAAATAGCTCCTTTTTTTGCTTATTAATCAGGCAAATTCCGTGAATAATACATACAAATCACTGACAGTAGAGATTAAACTTCTCCACAACTGGCACTTTTTACTCTGGATTCTTACAATATTCTGCACCTATCTTGTGACTAGAGCAAAGAATGTTGCATTATAATTTATCAGCATCCCTATCTGTCCATCCACAAGCCAAATGATTTTTGTTGTGGTGTGGGGGATGGAACCAATGGCCTTGAGCATGTTAGGCAAGCACTCTGCCACTGAGCTATACTCTTGGCCCCCAAAAGTCTTAATTTTAAAACAATAAACTTTTATTTGTCTAGTATTTGTTTTGTAGGACCTATTTTATGATGCTATTAGCACATGCTGAGATGTTCAGGGGTGAAATACATGAAAACATACAGTGATGGATAGGTATATGGATACACACGGGATAACACAAATATAAGAAAATGTTAATTGTAGAAGGTAGGTAGTGGGTACACAATTGTTTAGTGTACAATTCTTTCAGGTTTTTAAAAAAAGATGTTTGAATATTTTATTAACACCCGTTTTGTTCTGGGGACAGGCACAATTTTTAGTTCCTGGAAGATGTAACACCATCATTCCTTCTATTTGCAGAACTCTTTGGGAGTCACTAGTTTGTATAGTTTCCAAACCAGTACAGGAGGTTTATCTTGCTAAAAAATAACTATTAATATGACTTGGCAATTTACCAAAATACAAAGTAGATATGTCAAAATATGTAATTATTACACTAATGCCCTACTACAGACACCCAGCTTTCAGAAGAGATTTGTATAAAACAGGAGAGGAAGGGATTAGTTTTCTAGCTGTAAGACCATCTATTTTCTATCAGGAAAAGTGTTTTACTGACTGCAATCATGGTTAATTTCAGTCTCACTCATTTCAGACACAGGAATATCCTGAAAAAATGATGGCCTCTCATTTGTTGGAAATAACACTAAATCAAGCCAGGCGTGGTGGCAGCAGCACTGTAGGAGGTTGAGGCAGTAGGATCCCGAATTCGAGACCGGGTTAGGTAATCTAGCGAGGCTGTGTCTCACAAAAATGGGGTGTAGGGCAGAATGTAGCTCAATACAAAAGGCCTGGGTTTAATCATACATTAAACAAAAATTTTTCCCATTAAATCATACAGCAGGCATAGAAGCAGTGTACAGGCACAAGTGCAGCCAGGTTGTTTGAGTATGAGTTCTACCCAGCCCAACACAGTTAGTTGGGGATAACGACCCCTACTTGCAAGGGCTGCTGTACTACATAACAGAAGAGCAGCAGTAACCCATTACGTTAGTATCCGTCATCTGACAAGTCATCATTGTGACACAAAAGAGGAAGCTGGATTAACTGCCTCAAAGCCTTTTTCCCAGCTAGAGTTCTACGAGAAATCCAAGACAGATACTGACCGCTACCTTCAGGAAACCGTAGCCACTTAGGATCCCAAACCCCCAAATCCCCAAATCCTGGAACACCCGCGAAGTGGTCAATGTGCGCAAGCGCACGGGCGCTAGTTGCCCCAACCCGCAGAGGTAAATGGCCTGTTCCATTCCTCAGAGGTGCTTACAGTAGGAGGAACTGGGAAGCCTGGGCCCTAAAGAGCAGGTTCATCACTAGTGTTTTTAGGCTTCACTCAATTAATGATAATTTTTGTTTTTTTTGTCTCTAAGTCGAATATTTAAACAGGCTTCTTGAAAAAGTGAGTTTGGAACAGTTCCACCATCCATCTTCTCCCCCCTCACCTGGGCGCGTTAGAGCTGGCCGGTTGACGGCCAGGTACGGAAGCCTAGAGGGCCCCACCCACCAAGACAGGGCCCCGCCTCGCCTCGCCTCGCCTTGCCTCGCTTCGCCTCCCCTCCCCTCCCCTCCCGCAAACCACAGCTTCCCTCCTGGCGGTGTTCGCCGGGCAGCTCCTCCTCCTCTCCGCCCCGCGGGCTGGGGAGCGTCAGCGCTGCCAGCGTGGAAACTGCTCTCTGGCGCGGGAGGCGGAAGTAGCGCCAGGCCACCACCGGACTCCGCCGACCGCTTCAGCCATGGAGGCGTCCCTGGAGAAGGTCTGTACGGCTGGTAGGGGAGGGCTCTGGATCCCAGCATCAGCCTCCTGGGTGGCTGTTCCTCCGCGAGCTGCCATAGTGACCTGGGAAGGGGATCGGAGCTGATGGGCTTGCCCGAGGAGGCCTGTTCAAGTCATTGAGTCGGGTGGCTGAGAGATGCCGGGTTCTTTCGGGGCCGCCCTTGGGCTCTGCGGAGGTTCCACGAGGGTTCGGGCCCTTTCAGATGACAGAAGCCATCAGTTTGGGCCCCAGCAGTGCCTAGAAAAAATCCCCAGTTATTTCGGAAACAGCTGCAAAGCTATAGGTCTTTCTGCGGTTTCCACGTGAGGAATTATTAAAGCAGTGGCTTTCCAACTTGAGCGTGCATAGGAATCACTTGGAACCCTTGGTAAAGATACAGATTTTTCAGCCCTCTTCTGCTCTGAACCTCTGCGGGGCGGGACTTGTTCCTGTGTATTTAACAAGTTCCCCCACGTGATGCTGATGCTGTAGCTTGCAAACACTGGGCAGGACCTCTGGGATCCTGAAAAGGGTGGGTGCTCTGTAGAGTGTGAATTAAGTTTTGGAGATTATAGCTGTTCCACACCTTCTTTCTGGAGATCAACAGACCTTGGCATCAGCCCCCAAATCCATCGGAACCTTACCTTGGTTTCCCTTGAGGGAAATCAGTAGCGTGATGTACCTGGCTGACTGCTCACACAAGTGAAATGGGTTCTAATTGTCCCTGATTTAGGGCTTGTAAATGAGAACAGGTGCTTGGGTTTCTTCATAGATTCCTGCATTCTGTGCCCGACATCTGACCTCGCGGAGCCCTCCCATCTTTCTGCTTAGGATTCTGCTTGTCCAGTTTTATGCAGGCTGTTTTTCCTACATGTGGAATTCAGGAGTAGTGCTAATGTTTAATATTCATTTTAGCCTAGCAGAAGTGACTTTATCTTTTTTCAAAGCAGCAGCTGCTGTAGGTTTGCTTACTTCACACTGAAAGCAGTAATTGTAGAAGTTGAGCTATATGTCATGTCCATAGGATGATAATGGTATATTGTGGGTGGAAGACAGGAAAAGAAAGAATTAAGATGTTTTTAAGTCTTCTGATTAGCACAGTGCCCACCTTTTTGGTGCTTTGAATTTTATTCAAGATGAGTGGTTCTCAACCGTGGAGCAGTTTTGTTTCCTGGGGGATATTTGGCAATATCTGAAAGTAATTTAGATTGCAGAGGGGCAGAGAGTTGCTGCTGGTACCTAGAAGAGGCCAAAAATGCTGCTAAACAGCATCTATTGCACAGGATAGCCACCCACACATTATCTGGCTCAAAACGTCAGTGTTACTGAGGCTGGGAAACCTGATCAAGATCGTGTGTGTAACTCCAGTAATTGAATATAAACTGTTGCTAAAAATGCCTCTTCTGTGTTTCCAATTTCATATGTAGATAGGATGGGGTTTACATCATTTAATTAGAAACCTAAAGGAACCTGGATGATCTTTTCTCCAAGAATAACTTTATCGGAAAATCTGCAAAACCGAATGAGTTGGAATCCTACTATAAATACTACTTTTCTGACATTTGATTAGTAGATTATAGTGGTTGTTTCCTAAATGTTAATTGATGATAAAAGATCTGAAACTTTCTAAAAATTCTTAGAGGTACTGAAACTCCAGGGTTTTCAAGGTTGGTGCATTCACAAAAATTGCAGTGAATTTTTAGGAATTCAGAACATATAGGCAGGAAATTTTTACCTTCTGCCAGTGTGAAAAGTAATGTAAATGTTTTATGACTACGATTGTGTTTTATTTTTATATTCCATTAATTAATGGAGAAACTGCCCATTAATGGACAGTTTCTGTTAATGTTCAGTGGGCAGAAGAAAGCATTGTCATCAGATAAATTTTGATGATTTTGTGTTCTTAAAAAGTTTGAATCAAAGTGAAACATTGTGTTCATTATTCCAGTTCCTTTGAGGAATGGGCTATTCTGAGTTGAATTATACATTGCTAATATAAATTTGAAAGCTATTGAACAGTTTTGAATGATTACATTTAAATTGACTATGTATAATTTATAAAGCTACAGTAACCACAATGTTATTTGATATTTATCCTCTAAAATTTCAAGATGTAGTATGCTATCATTTAGTAGAATCACTCCCTATATTTCCTTTAGTCTAAATGTAATTCTGTACCTTTTCTTTAGTTAAGGTGTAAATGTGCACACTGCAGCGACAGAGCCACTTTTATTGTGATTTGCTTTTCTTTCACAATAGTATCGGTTCTCTTGTATCTGAAATGAGTCATGTCTCAAGAAACTAGGTGGGTTAATTGGAAGAGCAGGGAATTCAAACTAGGAATGGAGGAAGGGGACGGGGCCCTGTAGGATAATCTCACAGAATTTACTTATGTTAATATGGAAGTAAAGAAATAGTACAGGGATATAGTTCAGTGGTATAGTGTCTGTCTGACAAAAGTGAGGTCCTGAGTTTGATTCCCATTACCAAAAAAAAAAAAAAAAAAAAAAAAGCAAAAGGAAATGCCGCAGGGAACGTAATTAGTCTGATGATGATGCTCTTAATGTCCACCATATACTCACCCACACTTTTAGTAAAAGTTTGCTGACTTAAACCTTTTTTCCTGTTGCCTAAAAAACTTTCTTCATGTGTGTTATGTTTAGATAAGGTGTACTGCAGTTTGCTTTGTGTTTAATTCCATCCTTGAGCACATGTGGAGCAAAGCTTCTCAACTTCAGTATTCCTGACATTTTGGGCCACTTTTCTGTTGTGGGTCAATGGTATGTGCTTTGCAACATATTTAGCAGCATCCCTGACCACCATCTGCTAGACGCCAATAGTATCCTTTCCTTAGTTGTGACAACTAAAAATGAGTCCAGGTGGAGGCGACTTTGTCCTAGAGGGTAGGAAAAATTGGTTGCAAATCACTAATTTACAAATCTTGTAGTTGCACTAGTAATAGCATCTTGAATCTAGATTAATAAAAGTTTAATTTTTATTTTCTAAGTTATAGTAACCACATTCCAGGTGTTTTAACAGCCATATCTGGTTTGTGGCTGCTGTAACAGACAGCACAGTTATAGACCATTTTCACTGCCAAAGGAAATTCTATCGGATACTACAACAGAACTGGGTAGTTTAATGTACTTCTTATATCCTGTCTTCAAAGGAGGCAACTTGACCTCTGCTGTTACCTAAATAATTACAACTCAGCTCATTTTAGTTCTTGTTCTCATCTTGAATAGCTGGCTTGCCTGCCTATAAGTATGTTTTCTGTGTCACCGGCTGTGTCTCTTTCTCCATGTCTCTCTGTCTGTCTGTCTGTCTGTTTCTGTCTCTTGCTGTCACTTTCTCCATCTCTGTCTCTGTCTCTGTCTCTGTTTCTCTCTGTGTATCTCTCTCTCTGACTTTCTGTCTCTGTCTGTCTCTGTCTTCCCTTATCTGTCTGTCTCTTTCAAAAATCTTCTGTTACCTTAATGTTTTCCTAGAAGTTTTTAAGGAGGATTAGGAGCAGAATGAATAGAACATCCCTGATCATTACTTAATGATAAGGACTGCCATCTCTATCCTTATTCTTTAAAAGTGAGAAAAGAACCCTTCTTAGGCAAGCTAACAATGATGAATTTCTGTGTTTGCCTTTGCAGAGCCCACTTTTGGGTAAAAGGAGGACTTGTGCAGAGATGATAGGCTGTGATTTTAGTTTTCAATTAAAGCTTACCTCCTGTGTTGTCATCAGGAAGTGAGGGTTTTATATACAGGTGCACGGTGGCTGTGGCAGTAAATGATTACCTAATGCTGGATGTCAGAGGAGACTGATGGGATTTAGCCATAGTACAAAGTGCCTACTCCTAAAAATGTATGGCCTTGGTGGTTCTTGGTCTCTTCAAGATTACAGAGGTAGTCAGTAGCAGAGCTGATGGTGGTCCTTAGTCCTGCGTTATTCTATTATAATCCCAGATTTTAAGTTTAAAATTATAGTTAAGTGTTGTTTGATTTTAGTGTTGTTGATCCTCACAGAAAGCAGAAACAATTTATTTTTCAGGACTGGGGACTGAACTCAGGGTCTCAGGCATGCTAGGCAAGCCACCTGGCACACAGCCCCCACCCTCACCCTTTGGTTGTTAGAAACCTGTTTTGATTTGTACTTTACTACTCACAAGTCAGCTGTGGGTCAAATCCCAGTGCTGGGGGACACAGAAGTTGAGTAAGATGTAAACCCTCCAGGAGGTTATGTTCTAATTAGGGGTATGTACATTTTTAGACAAATACTTGTTCAGCAGAGGAGTAGAAAGTAGCACAGGAATTAAGAAACAAGTTGGGGGTAGGTAGAGTGAGTGGCCAGGAAAGATTTTGTGGAAGAGATTCTTTAGGTGGAATATTCAGTTCAGAATCGTGCTTTTTTTCAAAATAAAATGGATTTGGGGAAAAAAAGTTATTCACTTTATATCTTTGTGAATTTTGTCATAACTATACCACCTATATAATTTACTTAATATTTTCTTTTAAATTTAAGGGCCAGGATATAGCTCAATGGCACAGGTGCTTGCCTGGCAAATGCAAGGTCCTGAGTTTGACTCCTGATACCAACCCCCCAAAAAACCAATTGACTTTAAATCAGTTCACCCACCTTTTTGTTTTAAGTCACAAGGATTTACATAACATAGCTATTTTAAATGTTTTATATTTTCAGAAATTCATAGGGTTGTATAACTACCACCATGATCACGATAGCAAGTGTTTTGTGAGCTAGGGATGTAGCCCAGTGGAATAGGGTGCTTGCTTACCATGTGCCAGGCCCTAGGTTCGATTCCTAGCTCAGCAGAAAGAAGGTGAAGAGCATTTCTAGTTCTGTGAAAAGTGCCACTGTATTTTGTTTCCTAATACGCTTTCTGCCACTAGCAGTTGGCCCTGTCTGCCCACTCACCCATCACCACCTTTTTGTTGTCATTAACTTAGAGTTGTGCTGACTTAGAGTTGAGTTGTACATTCTGAATTCAAGGATTTGAGGTATTATGTTTTTTTCTAATTCATAAAAGTAAATGTGTACTTTTTTTTTTTAAAAAGGTCATACTTTGGTAAACTGGCTTAACTGAAGAAAGTATTACAAAGTGTAAAAGCTTGATTTACAATTTTCTCAGCTTTCAAAAATCATCAAAGTGCCTATAGTTCTTAAGTCCTAACGCCGTTTCATTATTTTTTTACTGCAATTCTGACTTTTTGAAAGTTATGATAAAGGTATTCTTAGTAAATTTTATTTAAAAAATGATTGTTTGCTGGGCACAATGGTGTGCACCTGTAATCCCAGCTACTCAAGAAGCTGAGGTAAAAGAATCACAAGTTCAAGGCCAGTGTGGGCAACATAAGGAGACCCTGTCGCAAAAGTAAGATAAAAGAGCTGGAGATACAGCTCAGTACTAGTATTGTTTAGGTTCTTAGTTCAGTCCCTAGTACTGCTAAGAAAAAAAATCACTCCCTAATCCCAGTTGTTTATCCCATTATTGGTAGCTGCAAATATCCGTGAAAATGGTTTGGTTTTTTGGTTTGTTTGTTTGTTTGTTTTTCCAAACAAACATGTGGGATGGCAAATGAGTTTAACACACAGAGACCAACACTTCAAACAATGACATGCAACAAAATAGAAGATAGGATGTATTCCAAATAACACCAGTATTACCTCATACTGAGTTGATGTAATTCTAAACAAATACAAATATTAGTGATTTTTTTATTTATATAAATTCCAAATAAATTCATATTTATAACTTTTTTTGAAAAATCAAAAATTGCTTCCTGACCTACATTTGATTGACTTGCCCCTGTAATTTCAACATGACATGTAATATTTCTTCTGTTAGTGGCAGGGTGTTTTAATACCCCATACCAACTGAAAGTAGTGGAAAAATCACTTACTAGGAAAATGATTTTTTAAAAGGTTTGTACAGGAATGAAGAGTAGAGCTTGTTTTATAAAACAAGTTGTTTTAAAGTTTCAGTTCTGTCACAATTAGTATACAATTGGATGCTTCTTATTAGGAGCCTTGAATTAAGTCCCAGCATGCATCTGTTTTACATAATATAGGAAAAATACTGAATCCACTTCATTACCCAAGAAAAATGTTAACTACAATATAATTTATAAATTTGCAACCTAAGAGAAGTATGTTTCTGAATTCTTAACAATGGCCATCTTATCAGTTTTGTGATTAGAAAATGCTGTGTTGAATTTGTTTTGGTAATTTATACCATTTAATGGTATAATTGCTACCAGTCTCTTTAAAGCTAAGGGACTTAAGGTAAGCAGAGGTCCTAGGAATCTAACCCATAAGTCTGTGTTGGTTATAGCTCCCTTTCCTAGACGAGCACCTTGAAGTACTACATTCGCATGTATTGCACCTAAACTAGCTTGCTTAAAGTTGGTAGGAAAAATCTTGGAAAAAAAGCAGACTAAATGCCAGCTGACCACAGAGGAGAGTTTGGAAACTGTTGACTTTTCTGTTTTGAAAGAGGGGCCTTTTTTTCCCCTGAATTTGTTTCTAGTAGGCCCCAGATTTTTTATCAGGTCATTTTACTCAAGATTTAAATATAGGAAAATGTTTTCCATGTTTATGGGCGAGAAAAAGTAGTCTCACATCACGGCAATACTGCGAGATCAGCCTAGAATATCGAGGCAGATGCCACTGGCAATACCTGCACTGCAGGCACACAACTTTCAAGTTTTATATTGGCTTTTATTTTACCGTATAACTTTTAAACCACCACCATTACATAAATCTTCCTTGGGCTTCCGTAGGTGGAATAATAGGCTACGATCTGAAGTAAATGTTTTAGTTAAGGGTAGGGTAATTGTACATCCTGGTTTGCTCAAGACCATCCCAGTTTATACCTTTTGTCCTGGTTTAATTATTAAAAGTATTTCCTTTCAGTTTTAAAAATGTGCAAGTTTAGTTAAGTTTATAGTCATCTAGGCAGGATTGATGTGGGATGGACGTTTTCCCTATGTGAAGAATATCATTGTTATTTTCCTAAGTGGAAACATTAAGCAAAGATAATCTTTAAAATCAAAGCTCAGTTCTAAGTATGACTTTTGAATGGAGAATTTTCCTAGAGTGTGAGTTGCTTCATTTGGTTATTCAATAAGAGTAAGACACGGGGTCACCTAGTACAGTGGTGGCAAACCTATGGCATGCGTGCTGCAGTGGCACAGAGCCCTCTGGGCATGCCAGCCAGGCCATCCCTTCCATGGCCTGACAAATTATGAGCATGCTTACAACAGCAGAGGTCACATTAATTGTGCAAAAGAAAGCCAGATGCAAACTTTATCTTTTAATAAAAAGCTGTTTGTATCATTGAAAGCTGTTACTGTGTTTTACTTACTTTCTTTTTTTTTTTTCTTGTACTGGAGATTGAACTCACAATCTTGTGCTTGCCAGGCAGGCGCTTACACCGCCAAGCTAAATCCCTGGCCCTTTTTTTTTTTTTTTTTTTTTTGTCTTTTGAAACAGTTTCACTATGCAGTTTAGACTGGCTTGAGCTCACTTTGTAGCCCAAGTTAGCCTTGAACTTTAAGGGTCCTCCTGCCTCAGCCTCCCAAGTGCTGGGATTATAGGCATGTGCCACCACACCTGGCTTTGTTGTTGTTGTTTTAAAGAAAAAAGATTTTAATGTATGTTGTTTTTTTCCTAAACTAAACCTTCAGTATTCAGGTTTAATTGTAGTGTTGGCACTTTACAATAAATAAGGGGCTTTGGGGTCGCAGTCTGGGTACTCGGTCTCTGGAAGGTTTGCCCTTGCTGGACTAGTACTGTAGTGAGAGTCCTGGTTCTGCAGTGATAAAAATTGTTTTAAATTTTGACTTTAAAGCACACTAACTATATGGCTTCGTGTTAATTGGGAAGTAATGTGTGTAAAGGGGTTAATTAGTATAATTCCTGGATTCCAGTAAGCATCCCAGTGCGAGTAGTTATTAAGGTTTATAAATCTTACTGGATACTTGTTCTGTGGCAGACCTTGCTTGGTGCTAAGAAATACAGCAATTATGACAATCTTCCTAAGAACCTGACACTCTGTTTCTATATACTGAGTAATAGGCATCTTTAGACAATATAATTTTTTATTTATTAGTTTAACGTCTGGCTGTTGTCCCGCTATTATATGGTAACATTGATCACACAGCTACCTTGTCTGGCACTGTAACAGATGTTGAAGATATGAACTGTGAAAAAGTAGTGGCTGCCTGCAGTGGCCGCTTTATGTAGTCAGTTTTTGGTTTTAAGGAACCAATTAATATTCAGCTATTCTCAGAGTACTCTTTGACTTAAAAGCCTGATATTAATTACCCTGCAACTGGATAAGGCTTCATGTTTTGGGTTATCCAGTTAATACACCAACCACATTAGGATCTACAGCATTAGACTCATTCACATTTAAGTTACTCTAATTTAACTATCAATGTTACTTTCTCCACTCCACCCCCCAAAAGAAAGGAAAAGCAAGAACAATTTAAACATAGGCCAGTCCACTCAATGAGTGATTCAGGTAGGAGACAGTAAATCTGCACTTTCTTCCTGCCTTTCACAGTGTCAGCATCTTGTCATTATATACAATTCTAGTGTTTCTAAAATCATAGTGTTCGAGCAGAGTGACTGCTAAAGTAAGTCAGCTATTTTGTCTGGTCTCTCTCCATCCTCCTGATATTGGGAATTGAACCCAGTGCCTTTGCAGTGACTTATATCTCCAGTCCTTACCCTCCTTTTTCAGTGTTTTTTTTTTCCCTTAATTTTCATTTATTTATTTTTGGTACCGGGGATCAAAATTACGACCTCACACTTGCCAGCTAGGCACTTGTGCCGCTGAGTTAAATCCCCAGCCCCTACTTAATTTTATTTTAAAGAGAAAAAACAAAAGATAGAACAAAATTTCAAAACAAAATAGGGTAATAATAGTTAATACAATGTGTTTTGTTATCTTTAGTTACTCACAATACAAAATATTGACATTTAATTTTCCAAACAATAATAGCACAAACCTTTCTTTTGAATGAACTAAGAGAAATTAGTAGTATAACTTATATATATATATATATATATATATATATTTTTTTTTTTTTTTTTTTTTTTTTTTTTTTTTTTTTTTTTTTTGCTTTTTTCCTCCATTCTCCCATCCTGGTTTCTCTTTCCTTTTTAAGTTTCTTCTCATTTTACAATATCTACTGTACATCTTGGATTTATTTACTCTTTCAGCTTGTCACATTAGGGAGACAATATGATGTTTACACATGTGCATCTGATTTATTTCGCTTATGAGTATGGTCTTAAGTTGCATCCATGTACCTATAAAAGTCACAAGTTTATCTTTTTATGGCTAAGTAGTACTTCTTCGTATAAAAAGACCACATCTTTTTTTATCCATTCCTCAGTTGGTGGGCATTTGGGATGTTTCCAAAATTTAGCCATTATAAATTGTGCTGCTATATGGGTGCATATATATCCCTCTGGTATGATGTTTTTCATTCTTCTGGGAAGATACCCAAAAGGAGAATAGTGGGTCAAATGGGATCCCCAATCCTAGTTTTTTTGAGAACTCTCCACACTGATTTCTACAGTGGCTGCACCAATCTACGCTTCTATCAACAGTGGAGAAGAGTTCCTTTTCCCTTCAGCCCTTCCAGAATTTGTTATTAGTTTATTTCTTGGTAATAGCCATTCTTCCCAGGGTGAGGTGGAATCTCAGTGTTGTTTTAATTTGCATCTCTCCAGTGACCATTGACTTTGAACATTTTTTCATATGTTTATTAGCTGTTTGTATTTCTTCATCTGAGAAGTGTATGTTCATCTCAGATGCCCATTTTTGGATTGGGTCTTTAAATTAGGGAGGGATTTTTTTTCAGTTCTTTATATGTTCTCAGTAGTATTCCTTTATCTGAGGAATAGCTGGCAAACATTTTTTCCCACACTGGGTTGTCTCTTTACTCTGTTAGTGGTCTCTCTTGCTGTGCAAAAGATTTTTAATAAAATGAGATCCCAGTTGTTGATTTTTTTTGTGATCTTGTGTGATTATGGTTTTATTCATAAAGTTTTTGCCTACACCAATGTCTTCAAGAGTTTTATCTATTGTATCTTTCAGCAGATTTAATGTTTCCATTTTAATATTTATTTATTTATTTATTTATTTATAGTACCGGGAATCAAACTCAGGACCTTGTGCTTGCCAGGCAGGTCCTGTGCTGCTGAGCTGTATCCCCAGCCTGTTTTAATATTTAGAGCTTTGATCCATTTTGAATTTAGTTTAGTGCATGGTGAAAGTTTCCTTTTTCAGTTTTTAAATTTTGCGACAGGGTCTTGCTATGTTGCCCAGGTTAGAATAGAGCATACAGTTCTCCTGTCTCAGTCTCCTAAAGTACTGAGATTTCAAGTGCACCACCAGGTCTGGCTATTTTATCTATTTTTAACTGAAAAGAAACCCAAACAAACAACAACAACAAAACCAAGTTCTAGTCCTGTAGGAAGAATAAGTTGTGTTGCACTTACAAAGTATCGATCCCCACTGCTGCCAATGGAGCTGACTTTGAACCCTTCTTAGTTGTATAAGAGAAATCAAAATTAGTATAAACCTGAATTTTTGCCTTAAGGAATCATATAGATAAAAAGCAGTTACATGTCGGAATGGCCCCAATTGTATGGGGTCTGTCCCATTATTCCCATAAATGTAGCCCTATTTGTTTTATTGTATCAGGCAAGTCCAGTTATTTGGTTTGCGGGGGATGGCATCTGCATTGTTAGGGGATGTAAAAGAGTAAAAATGCTTCTATCCATAAGTTTCCTGGAAATATTGAATTGTCATTGAGTAAGTAGCTCGAGATAGATAAGAGGCACAAGGATGTTCAGTTCCAATAGGGCAAGTATTAGAAACATGATGCATAGAAATAAAGATGATCAAGCAAAACTGTTTATCTTTCCTTTGGACCCAATAGTGGCAGACACAGAGTGGAATAAGAATTGAGGATAATAAGGAACGTGACCAACCGACGTAAGATAAATTCTCTTGACCATTATCAATTCCTCTTCCTAAGTCATAATTAAGTTCTGAGACCCTTTAGATTGCATGCTAAACTATTCATGGTTACATTTAAGTGGTAGATTTTATTGAAAATGCCTGTTAGAAAATGATTTTTCTGTTTTGTTTAACAGTCAGAGTGGCTATGGCTATGCGATTACTTGTGAGAGTCAGTATGATATAATAGGGGCCAGAAGCAGGAGTGCCTAGGGGTTCGGCATGATGCTGTCATTTTTTAGCCCTGTGACCACCAGCAAATCACTTCTTTGTCTTAATTTCCTTACTTCACTATGCTTTTTCTTTTTAATGAAACTTTTTACAAATCAAGTTTTGCTCAAATCCCTACATATAAATAAAGTTTAATGAGAGATAAGAAGCTAAAAACCAAAAGACTCTTGTTGGGAGCTGAGCCTTTGAAGCTGGAGATTGATATATGTGTGGGGCTAAAGCAAGGCCAGCCCAGAAAAAACAGAGAGACCAAAACAAGCTATGTAAACAAGTTGTTCCAGCACTGAGAAGTCAGGGGGCCCAGGCCTGCCAGGCAAAGGAGTTGCTAGGCGGTGGGGTTGAAATTGGCATTCTTCTTTGGAGGGTGTAAATAAACATGCTGCACTGGCTGAGCAGTTCCTTTCCTCCCATCAGGAGGATAAGGGCTCCGCCTGACCCCCCTTTGTCTTTTCTTGCTTTTTCTCATCCTCTCTCCGGTCCTTAACCCCAAGAACCTCAGGAGCCGCATTGGGTGGTGGCAGACTCCCAAGTTCTTAACATCCTCCCACCCCCAAGTTCTTCATGGGAGTTGAGAGTCAGAGGAACCCTGGTCTGGGTCCCCTACGATCTAGCACTCCAATCGGGGGATATGTATAGCTCAGTGCAGAGTGGTTGCCTAGTGTGCTCTGGATCTGTGTTCATCCCCAGTACCACCCCACAGAGTGTAACATTTTCTAATTAGAAATAGCTGTATCACGCTTTCAAGTGGTATCCTATAGGGAGTACAACTGGAGGATTTTTACTTTTTGTGTTATACTTTTATATGGTTGAAAATTGAACACATGTTGTAATAAATACTTGTATTTTATACATCCAAAAGACTTGGATTTGCTCTTTGAATTGTATTGCAGAAGTGATACAGGAGCATTAAAATTGAACCTTTTTTTCATTTCCCAGATAGCAGACCCTACATTAGCTGAGATGGGGAAGAACTTGAAGGAGGCAATGAAGATGCTGGAGGATGGTCAGAGGTAAGTGGGGGGAACCACCCTCTGTCTTCATATGTTCAACCTGTTTTGAAACTGGTGGCCTGGATTTCTTTCTCTGATGGACACCTTTTAACTCTCGAATGCCATGCATAGCTTTTGCTGACTCTAAAACTGGTATTTGTCTGACATAGAAGGTACTTTGTAATTAAAAGATTTTGAAATTAAGGGGAAGACTTATAATTGTCCTGTCATTTTAAGTTTCATTTATATAATATATTGATTTGAATCTGTAAATTCTTATTAGATATTTAGATCATGCAGGGCATTAACTGAGAGATGGGTTGAAATTTTTTTCTCATGTTTTTTTTTTTTCCTGAAACTTAGATTGCTCAAGGGGGGGGGGGGTCTCAAATGTAACACATGTGTTTCAAATCCTGTATCAGTCACTAAGAAGTTCTAAATAATGTGGTCACATGTACATGTTCAGGTTAATAGGATAAAATTTTTCTTTCTTTTACATTAGAAGAATAGAAGAGGAAAAAGAAAAGAAGTTTCTATCAGAGGATATTCCAGGGCCACTCCAGGGCAGGTAGGTGGCAATGAAGATTAAAGGTATAAGGTTTTTTTTGTTTTGTTTTGTTTTGGTACTGGGGATCAAACGCATGACCTTGCACCTGACAGGCAGGCTCTGTGCCACTGAGCTATATCTCCGGCCCTGAAGGTATAAGTTTTTCTTAACCCAAGGTTTTACCTCTCCCTTACTTATAATTTTAATTTGCGCTCAAAAAAATTTAAATAGTTTTGTGCGGTGTAACATTAGAAAATTGAAATGCCATTGGCATCAGTAATGCTGAGCCTACCAGCCTTTTTCTCTTCCTCACTCAAAAGTTAACACAGCGTCATGACTCAAAAGTCATGCACAAATTTGTAATCATAACTGGAGTATATTTAGTTCATCCTTGAAATCTGTAATATATTCCATAGACTCTTTTATTGTGAGAAATATTTTGATTTGATACCATTTTTATAAAATAACAAATGAAAATCTCTGTAGTATTGATTGGCAGAGTGATTTAATTTGTGACAACTAAAGCAAGTCTATCAAGGCTTTGTGGTTTGAACTGGGTTGGGGGTGGGAGAGTAGCTGACTGGTTTCCACAAGATGTTTGCAGTCAATCTGGAATTAAGGTCCCAACCCAGCTTTCCTGAGGCAAACATTTTTTTTCTTTTATAACCAGGAAACTAGCAGTTAGGTCAACAGTACAACTCCCTTAAAATGTTCGTTTACCTGAATTAGTTGTCCAAGGTTACAAGGGGGAAGTCACAACAGGCTAGTCATTGTTATATGTAACATACCTGGATACTAATATTTTAAAATAGTCACCCCCCAAAAATAAAATAGTCACCCTTATCTGTAGCATGAATTATGCTGCTTTAAAGCCCTCTTATATGAGTATGCTGATGCATGTCTCTAATCCCAGCACTTGAGAGGCTGAGGCAGGAAGATTGCAGTGAGTTTGAAGCCAGCATTAGCTATATAGTGCTTTCAAGGCCCGTCTGGACTACATAGTGAGACCCTGTCTCAGAGAAACAACCAAGCACTCCAGGTGTGAATTGCTATCTACAACTCAGCATAGGAGGCAAATCCTGTAGATCTCCTTAAAGAGAAGATAGGGTTGAAATTTTGTTTGTTCTCTCCTCTTTCCACAGCAGTTTCCCTGGAAGAGATACTCCCAAGAACACCTGTAATTCTCAGAATGACATTAAAACTGGTGGTGATCAGGAGTATTGACACTGCCAGTATCAAACATTTGAGGGCAATAATATGCTAGGTGTAGACACTGTCTGATTTTGCCGTCACCTTTTATAACATGAGGGATTAACAAGTTGGGGTAGCTTATTCAGGGTCACAAGGCCAGCACCTCACTATGCCTCAAGTTTTCCTCCCTGCCCTAATCACTACAATGTCTGAGGGGCTCTCTCATCTGAAGGTCAGCACTTTGAGAATAGTGAATATTTTAGCATTGTTTTGACACTACTTCTCTTTTGAAACAGGAAATTTTTATTAGTCATTTTCTTATTAGTAGAAATAACATTTTTACATTAGTATATAATAAGTAGCCTTGCCGTTGCTTACTGCTTTAGCCATTTGAATTCTCATAATTTTTTACCTCCTCATCTAATAATGAATAACGTATCTTGGATAGAAATAAATCTGTTTATATTCTAAGGATCTCAAGTTTCCCAGCTTGGGAAAGATGTAATGATGTAATGATGCTTGCATTACATGTTTAATGCTGTTAGAGTAAGTAGATAAGTCTTTTTTTTTTTTGGTACTGGGGATCGAACTCATGACCTCGTGCTTGCCAGGCAGGCACGTAAGTCACTGAGCTAAATCCCTGGCCCTAGGTAAGTCTTCTTGATGGAGTAAAACAAGATGTACCAGTATCAGTATTTTTGCTGCTTTTACAACCTTCTTTGGGGGGGGGGGTACTTGGGATTGAATCTGTGTGAGCCGAATGCTCTGCTACTGATCTACATCCCCAGAACTTATTTTGAGACAGCATCTCATTAAGTTTCCTGGCCTCATACTTGACATCCTTCTGCTTCAGCTTCCTGAATAGCTGGGATTATGGGTGATTACCACTGTGCTATGCCATTCTACCATCTTATACAGACTTTTGACTTTTGTATCACACTTACTAAATATTTTTTTATCTCTACTCCAAAATTCAGATGAGCTGGTACAGAAATGCTGGTGAAGTTTTTAAAAACCAAACTCACATTTTGGTAGAAGAGTTAACTGTAAGGGAGGTAAACAAGATTCAGTTTAATTTTTTTTTTTTTTTTTGTCTTCTTAAGACAACATCTCACTATGCAGTTCAGCTTGTCTTTGAGTTCACTTTGTAACCGAGGCTGGTCTCGAACTCACAACAATCCTCTTGCCTCAGCCTCCGAGTGCTGGGATTGTAGGCATAGACTACCACATCCAGCTAGGTTTCAGTTTAATTAGAAGTTTGATTTTTTTTTTTAAGTGTAAGCTGTATCTCAAGATACTTCTTTTATCATGTAGCTACTCAATTAAAAACAAAAGTCAAAAAAGTTACTAAAGCGGGGTTGGATGAGAGGTGTGTGTGTGTGTGTGTGTGTGTGTGTATAGATGAGTTTGTGCATGTACATTTTCTCCATTAGTCCATCAATTCTTTTTTATTCTGCAGCGGACAGGATATGGTGAGCATCCTGCAACTAGTTCAGAATCTGATGCATGGAGATGACGACGAGGAGCCCCAGAGTACCCGGTAATAAAAAATGGTCGGCAGCTCTCTTTGGAAAGTCTGTGTGCTCTTGATTTCATTAGCAATTCCATTCTGACAAGTGACTCTAATAAGAAATTGTATTGCATTGAGTTAAATGCTGTACTATGATAATGTTTTCTCTTTTCAGAAATAATCATGTATTGTAGGTAACATTTTGTAAGAGGAAGGCATTTACTAAATTAGATTCAGCCAGGCATGTTGATACACACCTGTAATCCCAGCATGCAGGAGGCTGAGGCAGGAGGATTGCCGTGGGTTCAGGGCCAGCCTGAATTACATAATGAGACCCTGTCTCACAAAAAAATTTCAATAAATAAAAAAAATTTCAATAAACAAGTAAATATTTCAATAAATAATTTTTGTGATATGGGGTCCTACCAAAGGAGCCACCAGAAGGACTGGAAAATAAGTGCTGTGTGCTTTTCTGCTTCTGCTTGCTAGGACTGCTGCAGTTTGGTGATAGTCCACACTGTCTGGGAATCATCCAGTTTTATTCCTTAATCTACTTAGCTATCTAATTTCATTTTGTCCTTAATGTTTTAAATTTTTGTAATAATGTGTTCTTGTTCAGAATTCAGTAAGACAATTTCTGTTTCTACCTCTGCTTCTCTACCTGATTTTCTTCCTTAGGGACAGTATTACCAGTCCCTTATGTATGCATCCTTCCCAGATTTCACGTGTGCGTACACCTGTGCTCTCCAAGACATGAGATGCCCATGGTCAGCACTCTGCTTTTTTCCCACTATGTCTTGGAGTTCATTGCATACAGAAGGAGCTTTATCTTTCAGAAGTATTTAGTTTTACTTTGAATGACCTGTATTTTATATAACTAGTCTCCTGTTCAAGTTTTATTGGAAAAAAGTACTGCAGCTAGTGACTTTGGACATGTCATTTTTTCTCTTCCTTCTTCACTCCTTTTTTCCTTGCCTCTTTTCCCCCCGCCCCCTGCCTCTTTTTCTTTCTTTTGATAGTGGGGATTGAACACAGGGCCTTTGCACTGAACTACATCCTCATCTTTTTAAAATTTTGAGACAGGGTCTCACAAAATTATTAAGTTGCCCAAGTTGGACTCAAACTTGTGAGCCTTCTGCCTCAGTCTCCTAGAGTGCTGGGATGTTAGGTGTATGCTACCGCACTCAGCTGGACATGTGTCAGTTCTTATAAAGGCAAATTTATGGAGGGCAAAATTTCAGAAGTATGATTAGGGGCCAGGTAGTATGTGTTTGGAATTTCAACAGATAGTACTATATTTTCCTCTTTAGAGTTACTCTAGTTCACAGTCCCACTAGTAATACATGAATACTTCATTTCCCATACTTTGCCTACTATGTTACCAAATTGAAGGATCTTTAATAAGTGAAAATCAGAATTCTAGTGAGATATTTCAACATAATTTAAATTACTTTTTCTTTTGAACCACGTTTTTGTATAGTTTAAGACTTAGAGTATTTGTATTTCCCTTTGCTTATGATCCTGTTTGGTTCTTTGTCTTTTTCGTATTATTTACAGTTAATAATTGTAACTTCTTACATTTATAGTTATTCCTTATAGAGGAAATTGATCCATTTTAATTAAATAAAAAAAGTACCGAGCTCTCCTTGAATATGCTGTATTATTTTCAATATATGCAATGCCAGAAATTGATCTCTAGAAATTGTAGAAAAAAATGTTTTCTACTCATTTTATCCTAGTTATTGCCTCCTTATTCTTAAAAAAAAAAAAAAAAAAAAAAAAAGTTTTGTTTGGTTTTAGTTCAAGGATTGGAACCCGAGGCTCAGTACGCGGTAGGCAAATGCTCTACCACTGAACTGTAGCCCTCCAGCCCCTCCTCTGTACTACTTAAGGCTGGTATTTAATTTTAAAAATATTTTAAAAGGAAATTATTGAAAAGCAGTTTGTACATACTCAATAAGGGATATTTATTTTTTCATTTAAAGACTTTAAGATTGAGAACACTTCTTTCTTAAAAGCTACAAATACCTTCTCTTCAAAAAGAGGGATGAAAATCTCTGAGGACTGGAATTTTAGCACTATATTTCTCCCAAACTTTCAGTGTTTTTTTGGGGGGGGCAGTCTTTTTGAGACAGTGTCTCACTATGCCCTGTAGCAGTTCAGGCTGGCCTTGGGCTCACTTTGTAGCCTAGGCTGATCTCCAACTTGTAACAAGTCTCCTGCCTCAGCCTCCCCAGTGTTGGGATTATAGGTGTGCACCACCATGCCCTGCTTTCAGTACCTTATAAGCATTGAATTTTCTGAATTTATCTAAATTTCTGCCTTCTGGGACATTAAGTGGGTTTCAAGTCTGCTAAATTTCTATGGAACATTTTGTCCTCTCACTTCTGTTTTTTATTCTTTGACTCTTAACACTTTTTTTAATCTAATGAACTTCTATTAACAGAATCCAGAATATCGGAGAACAAGGTCACATGGCTTTGTTGGGGCATAGTCTGGGAGCTTATATTTCAACTTTGGACAAAGAGAGGCTGAGGAAGCTTACAACTAGGATACTTTCAGATACCACCTTGTGGCTCTGCAGAATTTTCAGGTAAAAACATGAGTTTTACTTTTCAGTTAAGATTGTTTGAGATACCAGGATCTTTTCTCTGGAGCTATACTGAGCTCTAATATACCACTTGTTGGAAGGGTTGTTTAACTTCCTTATGCCTCAGTTTTATCATCTGTTAAATGGGGCAAGAATTAATATTTCATGTAATTATGTGGTTCAAATGAGCTCATGGATTAATACATGTAAAAAACAGACAATAAGAACATGTGTGTTTGATACTGTCAGCATTTTAGTTACTGTCCCAATTGTCATATATTAATAGGAGATAGAGCAGTGATTTGAATCAAATACTTTCATTTTATTCTCCCTCCTTCTCTAAGAGATTAAGAAGAATAAAAGCCCCAAGTAGATTGTAATAAAACAAAAAATTAACCCAATTAGCATTTTTGACAGCTTTATTTACTTTGGATGTTTTTGTATTGAAACTCTGCTAACAACCATGCCCACATTTCCAGCGCTGGCCCTCATAAGCCAGAACTGTGATCTTCAGACTTTTTGCATGCAGAGGATTCCTAATCTCTGTTTTCCATTCTTTCTGCTTCTTCTAGAGTAGTATATGGATGAAAGGTCTTACTGTCTGCTCTTTATAACCTCCTCTTGTAATAGGTTGTCAGCCATTTAAATGGGAGTGTTTCACATTTCTATCCTTTTTGGCCTAGGTGAAAATGTCTAGCTTGACAGAAGACTTGCCTCCATGATTATAAGATTATAAATCAGAATTAATCAGAAATAGAGCATTAATAAATAGGTATTTCTTACTAGGTATGAAAATGGCTGTGCTTATTTCCATGAAGAAGAAAGAGAAGGACTTGCCAAGATCTGTAGGCTTGCCATTCATTCTCGATATGAAGACTTCGTAGTAGATGGATTCAACGTGTTATATAACAAAAAGCCTGTTATATATCTTAGTGCTGCTGCTAGACCTGGCCTGGGCCAGTACCTTTGTAATCAGGTAATTTTTTTCTTTCTGGTTTTTTTTTTCCCCCCTGAGATGGAGTCTCACTATGTTGCCCAGGGTGGCCCTGAATTCCTGAGCCCAAGCAATCTTTCTGCCTCAGCTTCTCAAGTATCTGGGACTACAGGCATGGCACATACTCGTCTCATCTTGAAACTCTGAAAGCCATGGACACATTGCTTTCGTTGGTATTCTTTTCAAGTTGAAAAAGAATGGTCTTCCATGCTTGTTCTGTTATTTAAAAAATTGGTACTTTGAATTCAGAAATAATGTGTGGTAGTTTATATTTTTTTAATTACCTAGAAGCAGCCACAGTCAATATTTTATCTTGTGTTTTTCCAGACATTACTCAAAGTGTGTGTGGTTACATAGTTGTATCTGGCTTTTTTTTCACTTACTGGTATAATCAGAGTAGTGTATCATGCTTTAACAATTCAAGTAAAACTTATTTTTAATATCTTCATGGTAATTTCTCAAATAAATGATAATATAATTGTTTCCCCTTTGGACAATTAAGAGTGTTTCCATTCCTTGCTTTCTGTGACCACTTTTATGTAATACTCCTTGTGTGGTGTTATTATGGACATATTGGTACACGAGGCTTTGTCCAGCTGGGTGTAGGGCACATTCCTGTACTTCCAGCACTTGGGAGGCTCGGAAGAGAACTGCAAGTTCAAGGCCAGTCTGGACTACACAGCAAGATCCTATCTAAAAAACAAAAAAAAGTTTTATCTAAATTTGGAGTTTTCTGCTGATAGAATTTCAGAGCCAATCTACAATTATTAGATCAAAGAGCATTACCATTTTTAAAGTTTGTGCTTGAATGTAACCCAGCTGGGGGAACTACCTTGAGATAAATTGTTAACCCCCGTGATGACCAGAAATGTTTAACATACCACCCACAGGATTTGAGGGTGGTTAGGAGATGTGAAGGACCTGGGAGTTGAGTAGAAGAAATTGAGGGACTCAAGATGATGCTGAGGTATGAAAACTGATCACAAGAGATTATGGTTTTTGTTTGTTGTAGGGATTGAACTCAAGGCCCTGACACTGAGCCACACCCTAGCCCTTTTTATTTTTTATTCTGAAATGCGTTACTGAATTTGCTAAGTTGCTTGGTCTAGGGCTGAATTTGTGATCCTCCTGCTGCCTCCTCCGCCAAGAGTGTAGGGGTTCTGTGTTCTGGTAGAAACAGGTTACAAATTATTTGAGTACCTACCAAAACCAGGCTCCTGTGGATCTGGAGCAGTCTTGAGATAGCAATCTAATCATTAAAACAGCGGTAGCAGTATTTTTGTTAACTGAGAAAAGCAAGTGGCAGACTAGTGACTGCTTGATGATTGTGTTCATGTTTTTAAATGTATGTACATTTTGCTGGGCATGGTTGTATACATCTCTAGTCATAGAATTTGGGAGGTTGAGGCAAGAGGATCACTAAGAGTTTGAGGCCAGCTGGAACTACATCGACCCTGTCACAAAACTACGAACATAATATATGTATTTTAGTACCTAAGAAATAGATTTTCTGTATATATTTATACCTAGAAAATGTCTGGAAAGTTATATACTAAACTATGACCAGTAGTGGATTAGTAGCTTACACTGCCTAGTTTTCAATGATTTATTTTACTTGGTATCACTTTTATAACATTTTAAAAGATCCTAGGGCTGGGGATATATGTGGCCCAGTAACAGAGCCATTTGCCTACGTAAGGTCTTGGGTTCAATTCCCAATCCTGCTTTAAAACAAAAAAGTCCTTTAAGGGGAAAAATGTGTGAATAAAGTACTTACTAACTTTTGGACCTTTAAATGCTATCAAATCTTAGTTACACAGAATAATGTGCTATAACCATTTACAATTCTAAAACTATAAATTTCTCAAGGTTTTGGAAGCTAGAAATGAATATAAAAATAATTTGACAATAATAACTGTCTCCATAACACTGACTTCATTTCTCTAAGAAATGTACATCTGCTAATACATATTTATTTGTTTTTAGGGGTGGGTGGAACCGTAAATAGGCTATTGTTCTTCAAATGCCTTTTCCCAGTGTTATTTACCAGAAATGCTTGGAGGAGGAATCCTAAATTAACCTCCGAAGTGCTGGGCACTTGGTGATTGCTTTCTCTGGAAAAGTGTTCTTGTTTTTTTATGTATTACTTGACTATGTTGGAAAATTTTACATTATATCCTCTTATAAAACACTTTGAAATTCTCTTTTTTTGTTATGACTTTCCAAATGTGCTTTAACATATATTCATACTATTAAGAATTCCTAAGGGGAAAGATTGCTTGTTTAGGACAGGGTCTTGCTATTTATGTAGTTCAGACTGGCCCTGAACTCACTGTGTAGCTCAGGCTGACCTTGAACTTGCAGCAGTTCTCCTGCCTCAGCCTCCCCAGTGCTGGAATTATAGGTGTGCACCACCACACCTGCTGAGATTTTTTAAAAAATAATCGTATCTTGCGTTAGACCTTCAGTGTTTCACAATCATAAGTGAATTTTTAAATTTTTAAACGTTTTTTTCATAAGTTGAGTGTTAACAAAGATCTTCCTTCTAAAGTTGAGTGTTTCTTCTTGCAGCTTGGTTTGCCCTTTCCATGCTTGTGTCGTGTCCCCTGTAACACTATGTTTGGGTCCCAGCATCAGATGGTGAGTTATCCTTTTGGTTCATAAAATAGTATGAAATTGTATTTTGAAACTGTGTCATCTTTTCAACAGAAGTTCTGTTTGCTGGCCTCTACCTAATTACTAGCTTTCATTTGCTGCTTCTGTCTTTCTATTGCTTCAGTGTTCGAATGTCCATAAGGCTGGCCAGTGCATAGGTCAGAAACACCTGACTCTTAAGGACTCTTGTAATCAGATGTCACCTACTTCTTCCCTTTTTTCTTTCCAGGTTGAGGGGCTGAATATTAAATATTGAATCCAGAGCATCATGGGTGCTAAACACACACTACCCAGCCCTCAATTAAGTGCAGTGACAGCCAATTAAGCGCCAGAAATTTCTTCTAACGCTAATACTTTTAAGTAGTTATTGCAATAGTCCTGAACTCACTGTGTTTATGAATGCAGTATTTATGAATCTGTTTATGAATGCACATTTTGAAATTGAGGTTCTTTGTAATCTTGGGGTTGAGCTGTTCTTATTTTTAGACATATAAGTAATAAACATCTGCATATTAAAGCTAAAGGAAAAGGAATAGTTTCTAGGTATCCTTTTTTCAAGGTAGTTTCATTTTTAATTTAGGTGTAAGTATGTCAGTATCAGTATAGATTCTTGGGTGTTGTTTTTTTTTGTTTTTTGTTTTTTGTTTTTTTTTTTTGAGAAGACTGAACATTTTCATGAAATGTTAAAAACTAGAGATATACTGATCCTCCTGGTCCTTCTGGTCCTGCATATGCACACTGTTTTTGGTGGGGGTTTTTTGTTTTTTGAGGTTTTTTGAGGTTTTCTTTCTGTTTCTGTTTTTGTTTTTGTTTTTGAAACAGGGTATCGATGTGTGGTTTAAATTGACCTTAAATTCACTCATGGTAATCCTCCTGTCTCAGCCTCTCAAGTGTTGGGATTATAGGAGTATACTATGCCCAGTAATACACTTTTTACCTTTTATATCATTAACTAATTTTTCTCATTAGTCTTAAAGGAAAATTTTGATTTTCACATCTAGTTTTAGGGAAAACAAATGGTCAAGAATAAAAATTGACTTAAGTGATTCATTTTGAGAATCATGGAGTTTTTTTGAAAGTCGCAATTTTTCATTGTATAACTTTTAGCTGGTTACTTTATGTTTTTTGTGGAATTTTATTTTTATTTATTTTTGTTTTGTTTTGCCCCAGGATGTTGCCTTCCTGGAGAAACTGATTAAAGATGACATAGAACGAGGAAGACTGCCCTTATTGCTTGTTGCAAATGCTGGTAGGTATCATAAACCTGAATCTTTGATTTTTGGATGTATAAGGGGAATACCTAGTTTAAAAAGACCAAGTCTGAAGAGAAGTTTGTGTACTTTGTTTAAGATAGACTATATCCATTGAGGTTAGAACTATAGTAATAAAAGGTATTTAGATTTTTTGGTTGTTGATTCATTTTAGGAATTATTTATGTACTTTTTCAATTAGGTTGTAAATGCTTCTCTTACGTACTTTTTTTTCTTTCTAAATTGAATTTTCATATGTCAGTCCTCCCACCCCCGTGCTGAGGGCTGAACCCAGATCCTAGCTAACACATGCTTAGCAAGTGCTATACCACTGAGCTATACCCCAGCCCTAAAATGTTACTCTTAAATATTCACCTTGTAGATACCACTTTCTGTGTTTATTGTACTGAATTCAACATTCTACTTGAAGTCCCAGGGGGTGTAATAAGGCAAGAGAAATAATTATATTTAGATTTTTTTTTTGGTACCGGGGATCGAACTCATGACCTCGCACTTGCCAGACAGGGTGCTTATGCCACTGAGCTAAATCTCCAGCCTAGGATTATATTTAGATTTTAAAAAGTAAAACTGTCTTAACTTTTTTTTTTTTTGAGACAAGGTCTCGCTCTGTAGTGTAGGCTGGCCTTGAACTCATGGCAGTCCTCCTATCTCAGTCTCCCGAGTGCTGGGATTATAGGTGTGCACTACCACACCAGGCTTTATTGATGATTGTATAGGTAGAGACTGAGGAAACTAAAGAAAAACCTAGTGAAGCTAATTAGTAAACCTAGCGGGGTTGGTGGAGTTTTGCCTACAGCAAAGCACAATGGGAAATAAAATTAATTTTTTTTTTTGTCTTTCTGAGACAGGGTCTCACTATGCAGTTCAGGCTGGCCTTGAGCTCACTTTGTAACCCAGGCTGGTCTTAAATTTGCAACAATCCTCCTGTCTCAGCCTCATGAGTGCTAGGATTACAGATATGTGCCACCATGCCTGGCAAAATGTCATTTATAAAAGCATAAAAAACATGAAAAATTAATGGGTGAAGTTAACAAAATGCATGTAGAATTTGTATACTGAAAAGTATAAAATGTTGCTGAAAGAAATTCAAGAAGATTTAAATAGATGGACTGATACACCATGTGCTGGTCATATTGTTAAATCAGTTCCCCCCAAACCAATTCATAGATTCAACTGAATTCCTATCTCAGGAAGCGGTGGTTTCTTTTCTTGTTTTTTGTTTCTTATTTTTATTTATTTATTTATTTTTGTACCAACATTAAACTCAGGGCCTTGCGCCTACGAGGCAGGTGCTGTGCTTCTGCGCTACACCCTGAGCCTGCTTTAGTTTCTTGTAGACATTGATAACTTGATTCTGAGCCAGTTATGGAAATGCAGAGGAGCTGAGAGTAATCAAAGTAATATTGAAAAAGAACAGATATGAAAGACTTACCCTATCTGATTTCAAGATATCTGTAAAGCTACAGATGGGAGCAGAGTATCTCCAGTGGTAGAGCACATGTTCAGCTTGTGTAAGGCCATGGGTTCAGGTTCCAGCACACGCCCACACGCATACACACAAACTCCAAATAATCACAACTGTGAGAGTAAATGAAGAGACTATAAAAGTTCAGAAATTCTTACATGATATAGATCTCACTTTTTTTTAATGGTAGTACTGAGGGCCTTTAAACTAAACTACATTCTCAGTTCAGTTTCAGACAGAGTCTCACTAGGTTGCCTAGGCGAGGCTCAAACTTGCAGTCTTCCTGTTACAGCCTCCTAGACTGCTGTGATTACCGGGGTGTACCCCTATGCTCAGTTGGTCATTTGATTTTAACAGTACCAGCATAATCGAAGGGAAGGACAGTAGTCTGGTAGTCTTTTCCACCAATAATCTTTGCAATAAGTGGAATATCCCTATAGAAAAAGCCAAATCTTCACTCATATTTATGTATCTCTCCATATATGTTTGTTTGTATGTATGTATGTAAATAACTATGGATGACTAATAGACCTAAATATTAAGAGCTAAGGTAACAAAACTTCTAGAAACAAATAAAAGATCTTTGTGATTTTGGGTATTAGGCAAAAATTTCTCAAGACACAAAAAACATTTTTGATAAATTAGACTATCAGAGATTAAAAGTGTAACTGAGGATATAGCTCAATGGTAGAGCATGTGCTTATTAGTATGTATAAGCCTCGATTCAATTACTAGCACCAAAAAAGAAAAATCTTGCTATTTAAAAAAACCCTATTGAGAAAACCAAAAGCAAGCTTCAGACTGGAAGAAATATTTGCAAAACATTTTTTCTGAAAATGTTTCAAAATCTGTAAAGAATTCTTACAAATCAATGACAGCTAATACAGTTATTAAAATGAGGATTTGAACACATACCTCACCAAAGAAAATGTAGGTGTATAAACACTTGAAAAGATGCTTAGTGTCAACCGGACATCAACAGTAGCTATCACAATATCTCCTACTCTGACTGCACAGTATCTCCTACTCTGCTAGTTGAGCATAGTTTCAAACACAACAATATCAAACATAACAAAATAGTACAAAGCCATGCAAAGAGTGAAAGAATTACAGAGCAACTAGAACTTTAATAGTAGATACCTACCTGGTAGGGATGCAAAATCTTGTCTTTCTGGAAAAGTCTGCCAGTTCCTCAAAAGGCTAAACATAAAATTACCATATAAAATACCAGTTCCATTTCCAGGTTTTTATCAAAGAGAAATGAAAACACATCTCCACACAAACACTTGTGTGAAAGTGTTTGTCAGTAAGACAATACGGATGTCATCTGTGAATGGATAAACCAATTGGGGTGTGTGTCCATATAATGCAATACTAAGCAAATAAACAGAACTGTGGGTACCCCCCATCCCAGCACTCTGGGAGACTGACGCGGGATGATCACAAGTTCAAGCCTAGTCTGGGCAACGAACGCAGTCAGGCCCTGTCTCAGACAAACAATAAAAAGTGAAGAACTTCAGACCACACGTCAACATAGAGGAATTTCAAAAGCATGCTAAGTATAAAAAGCTAGACACAGTGAGTTACATAATATATAATTCCATTGGTAAATTCTAGCTGAGCACAATGGCATATACCTGCAATGTAGTGTTCGGGAGACTTAGGCATAGTTGCTGGGAGTTCAAAGCCAGCCTAAACTATGTAGCAAGACCTTTTTTTAACAAAAGGAAAGAAAAATTCTGCAAAAGATAAAACTATTCTAACAGATCAGGATTGTCTGGGGCCAGTGAGGAGTTAGGAAGAAGAGTAACTACAGGGGGGATAAAGTAGTGTTTGAGATGATAGGAATAGTCTGAATCTTGATTATATTGGTGGTTATATGCTGTATGTCTTTCAGAACTAACTGAATTACACAGTTAAAGAGTAGGATTATTGCCTGTGAGTTACAATTTAATAAAGCTATTTATTTAAAGTAACAAAATACTTAAATGTCCACCTGATTACCAGCAAGAAAACCACCATTTCCTGCCTGACTTAACTACTGGATGTTTAAAAGGAAACAGATCTACCCATTTTTAGTCACTTGACAGACTGAAGAGGCTGCCGCTGTAACTGAGTGACTGCTCAGTGGCCACACCGCTGTGGGCAGAGTACGCATCTCGGGTTAGTCAGCAGACACTGCCAAAAAATAAGAAAAAGAATCCGAATGTGGTCCAGTCACTAAACACAGCTCTGTGCCTTGACTTGGAGGGTAGGATCATGTGGCACTGCCCCTGTGCTGGCATTTGATCTTGTTTCAAATAACTTAAATGTAATATGACTGTTTTTAAATTTGAGAGAGATTTCTGTGTGAACGGGAAAGTTTTCAGCCCTTTTCCTGGCACAGACTGTGTGAAAGAACCATTTTCTTTGGCTGGGTTGTAGATGCCCTTGGGGAGGATGTGAGCACTTACTAGGTGGGGACTCTGCTAATTGGAACATTAGGATAGTTTGAAAAATGCATGACTCCAAGTTTTAAGCTGTGTCTCAAAGAGGATCTGCCCAGCAAAACCTGTAATGTAATCAAATTATCACAGGAATGGACCGAAGTGTTTTAGTATGTTTAAAAACAGGCTGCGGAATGGAAAAACAAAAAACAAAAATTCATTTGCATGTTTTTTTTTAATAAAGGACATACTCAAATCAAAATAACCATATTATGACCAAAAAAAAAAAAGGAAAGAAAAAAGAAATGGAAAAAGATCGTGCAGGCCAATGATGGCAAACCTTTTAGGGCTTTCAGTGATAACAGTGTATGCCATAGGTTCACCATCTGTGGTCTAGACAAATGCTACTAACAAAAATACTATAGTAGTATTAGTATGTAAAATAAGCTTCATTTGACAAAAGACAATCTGCTGAAAGAGTAGGAATGCTTATAGGATATACCTTTGAAATACATACAGGAGAGCTAAAGAAAGAAAAATAGAATACCTCGGTAATTCAGCAGATCCACAGGCTTGGTGGGAGGCTTCACTATATATCTCTCTCTTGAATTAACAGGAAGCATATATAGAAATCGTTAAATAGGGCCAGTGATATAGCTCAGCAGCATAAGCATCTGTCTGCCAAGTGCAAGACCTGAGTTCAGTTCCCAGTGCCACACATGCAAAAAATCATTATATAAAAGATTTCAGTAATATAATTAGAGATATAATGGAGAATGCATATGTTTAAAGTTTACATAAATCAACTTGTAAAAGAAATTAACTGCAGTCTACAGTCTTTCAGAACAGGGCAGGGGTATATAATAAGTTACTTCCCTCCTGGAGAGGCACTGTATACAAAAGCTCTTAGGCTTTTCAGAAAATACTTACTCCTTTTAATATTCTTGCCTGCTTGTTTTATGGTAGGAACTGCAGCAGTGGGGCACACAGACAAGATTGGACGTTTGAAAGAGCTCTGTGAACAGTATGGCATATGGCTTCATGTGGAGGGGTAGGTAGCTGGGATTAGTTTGCTCTGTGCTGGCTCTCTCTAGTCCTCATGAAGAGTGTGTGTCCAGGCCGGGTGTGGTGGTGCACATCCGTAATCCCAGCACTAGGGAGGCTGAGGCAGGGGGAATCAATGCGAGTTTGGAGCTAGCCTGGGCTACACAGTGAGACCCTGTCTCAAAAAGTAAATAAATAAAATAAAAAGAATGATGTCTGGAAAGTAGAAGCTGTGAAAGACATGGAGTAGTGAGCATTGTACTAAATAAATGAAGTGTTTCCCAGAATTTATGTAATCCGCATCTGTTGCTGTAAGAAAAGATAATCACACAGCTAAAAGACATTTACACATCACTTTGCAGTAGCACAGTCATGGTTTTTGCTTTGTTTGAAAAGCACACACTGGTAATTAACATTAAGTAACATTAAGTTCTTAGGTTGTTGTTTTTTCTTCCAGAGTGAATCTGGCAACATTGGCTCTAGGTTATGTCTCTTCATCAGTTCTGGTATGTTACTGATTTACTAATTATTGGTGTTCCTAAGAGGGAACTTAAAATCGCTCAGCTTTTGATGGTCTTTCAGTTGCTATGAGTGGAGGAGGGAGTTGGGTTTGTATCCTGATAATCTGATGAAAGCTGTTCTCTTTTTGATAGGCTGCAACTAAATGTGACAGCATGACACTGACTCCTGGTCCATGGCTGGGTTTGCCCGCTGTTCCTGCAGTGACGCTGTACAAACACGATGACCCCGCCTTGGTGAGCTTACACTCTGTGGGGAGGAGGGGGCAGCAAATAGTCACTGTTGACTTTAGGGACAAAATACAGAAAAATGAAGAAAAAGGTGAATTTCCCCCTTAATTCCACTTCATTCATATATATATAAAATCCATACCATATGTATTTACCCTGCACTTCTCTATGTATATGAAGGATTTTTGTGGCATTTTATACTTGTATAATATTTTGTCACATAAGTCTCATTATTTAATCATGGCCGTTTGTGAACTTTTAGAGTGTTTGCAAATGTTTATTATTGAAATAATGAGACAATGAACTTATTTGTTAGTTTCAAATTATTTCCTCAGGTAAGTTCCTGGAAATAGAATTATAGACTTGGGAGTATTTTAAGGCTTCTAGTGTAGTAGATAGATTTATGATAGGAATATGAAAGATAAGTGTTAAGTGATTTATTGCTAAAACAGTTGTTAACTTGCTCAGTTGATAATGACCAGGTATTTGAGAATGCTCAGAGCAGCCTTGCAAGAGGGTGATTCTGGAAGGGGCTTAGTTTTACCTCTGGGCTGTATCTGTATTTGCATCCTGGTTTTGCCACTCCAGCTCTCTGAGCTAAGCTGCCTAGAATATTTACCTCATGGAGTTGTTGGATGATCAAATGGATAATCAAGCCAAATGTCAAATACAAAGTATAGATAAATGGTAACTAGTTAGTTCCTGGGATTCCAATGGCTTTGACTAATGCATTCGTACTGGCTTTTTTAGACATTAGTTGCTGGTCTTACATCAAATAAACCAGCAGACAAACTCCGTGCCCTGCCTCTGTGGTTGTCTTTACAATACTTGGGACTCGATGGGATTGTGGAGAAGATAAAGCATGCCTGTCAACTTGTGAGTAACACCTAGAGTTTAAATGAGTCTCATAGAGACTCCTCAACAAAAGCATGGATAGAAAATCTTTCATTTCCATCCAGTGCATTGTCATCTGGGTTTAATGTATCATAAGCAAGCAGACTGACGGCCTTGTGGGTATGTTTCTTGTCAAAAGTTAGTTCTGGGAGAGGCTGCTAGCACTGACCCAGCAATCAGCCCGGATGAGTACAGGTTGAAAGGAATACCACTCTCAGCCTGAGATGAGAGCTGGGGTCCCAAGATGACTTCTAGGGAAGGAAGAAGAGCGGATAAAGGGAGGATAAATGCTCCTGTAGCCTGACTGATCCTCCAGGATAAGGGAATATGGAGGTTAGAGATGGGATACAGAAGCATAAGCACCAGATTGGCTTCCCAAATTGCAGAATTCTGGGGACTGTTCTGATTATCTTTGCATTCAAGGTGTTCTAATTGTGGAAGATATGTAATTATGCTATTGTTAGTATCTTAATCAGTTTGGATGCCATAACATAATACCTTGGACTGAGTAATTTCCAGACAACAGAAATTTATTGCTTACAGTTCTAAGGCTGATCTAAGATCAAAATGCCAGCAGATTTAGTATCTGGTAAGGGCCTGTTCCTCATAGATGGTGGTTATATGTCTCACTTGGCAAAGGGGAGAGCAGACGTACTAATCCCATTCAGGAAGGTGCCACTCTCCAAAGACCCCACTTCTTCTATACTGTTGATTGATAATTCAATTTCAGGAATTTGGAGCAGACACAACATTTAGACCATAGATTTACAAAGCAAAAAGTAGTATTTATGAAGTGAGAGCTGAACTCTGCTAAATTCAGAAGCATGATGTCATCTCCTGACATACCATTTGTCACCTGTATTAGGAATAATAATGCAGTAAGGATAATTTATATGAGGACTTAATGAGTTAATGTTTGTAAAGCTTGAAAAGTAGTCCTTCATATAGGAAGTTATACATACAGGTTTACGTCTTTGTTTTAAATATGTTCTTGATCTGAGGGTGTAGCTCCCTGGGAAGACACAGGTTTAACATACATAAGGCCCTGGGTTTGCTCCTCAGCCCCACAGTCAGTTTTCTTGGGGAACTGGCACTGCCTTGGGTGTCATTTTTATATTTTAGAAAATTAACATTTTCATATTTCACTAGCATAGTTCTTTGCTTCATAGGTTAGTTCCTTTTTACATTAATAATTTTAAGATTTATGTTTATAAAGGCACCAATTTTTAAAAAAGTGTTCTTATATGCCATTGGGTCATATCTCGATTTGGTTGTTAGGAAAAAGAAGGCTTTATTGTCATAGTAACTTTGCTAATTTAAAGAAAGTGGAGACATCAAGGGAGAGTTCTTTAATTCACTAGGGCCTGTGAAGTGCATGCAAATAAACAATGACATTAATTACCAAACCCTTGAGGTCACCACAGCTCTGGTATGTTCCTAAAACCAAAACCTGCAGCTGATTTCAAATACTCAGGAGGACTTGACGGATACTGTGCTGCTGGCTACCTATGCTAAGTGCGTATGTTAAGCTACATCAGACTTCAGCAGGTGTGGTTTTCTGTTTTATGCCTTATGCTCCGTACATTCCCTGAGGACAGAAAGTTGTCATCTTTTCCATTTCCCTTTCTTTGTTATTGTTGTCACCATCTTCTTTGTGGGTAGCAGTTATTTAGCTGTTATTTTGTACCAAGTACCATGAAGCACTTTGCACGCTTTGTTTCAGTGGATCCCCTAGAACATAAGATCCACTTATGCGACATGTTAAAAATAAGACTTTGTGAACTTTCCAGCTTCCTGTGGTTAATGAATATCTGTTGAACTAATGTACTTTTACATGAGTTAGTTACTATCCTCATATTGATGACAACGAAATGGGAATTGAGGCATACAGTGGAGATAAAGATCGCTAGCATTTACCTAATGCACACTGTGTTCTACACACGGTTTTTGAGCACCTAATGTATTGTTAACTCATTTAATTTTCCCCACAACCCAGTAAGATGGATACTATCTTCCCCTTTTTATAGTTAAGGGAACTTTCTTTTGCAGACATTAATTGGCAGAGCTATGCTCTTAGGCCAGCTGTATTCTCATGTTTCACTAGTCTTGTCCCCTAATATTCAGTATTATATACATTGCTCACTTTTCTACTCAGTGGTTTTTAAATAAATGGCTTATATCACTAATAGGATAGACTCATAAGTCTCATTTGAAACAGCTTTTTTGTTTTTGTTTTTATTGTGGTTTTCGAGACAGGGTCTCCTTATGTAACCCAGGCTAGCCTCCAATTTGAAATGATCCTCCTGCCTCAGCCTTCCAAGTGTTGGGACTACAGGTGTATGCTACCACACCTGACCAGAAACAGTTTCTTGAATCACTGTATGTAACCTATCTGAAAGACTGAAGGATATTTAGAGACCTTGAATTGTAAAAATTGGCAGCCACACTTAGAAATCATCAAGTTGCAGATGTGTAAGGTCCTTGTTTGCAGACCTTGGATCCCCTGAAGAAAACTGTGGATACATGCACTGACGTAATGACAGTCTAAAGTTGTTTTTGTCATTTGCAGAGTCAGCGGTTGCAGGAAGGTTTGAAGAAAGTGAACCACATCAAAATTTTGGTATGGCATATAATTTCCTATTTTGGAATACTTTTTTTTAACTTCAAAAAAATACTTTTCTCCAAATATGATGCATTCCAGTTGAACTGTGACAGCTCCAGTTCTTTTAAAAAATGCAGCCTATGCAAGGGCATCGTGCATTTGTTTATAACTTAGCCCGAGACAAAGAAATTGTGCCTTACAATGTTTAAATTCCTGTAGTGCCTTTCATATGATTAATTTATCCTATTAAAATTTAGAACTGCACAAATGTCTTATAAACACCATTGACTTCACCTGCCCCAACTTGAGAACACCCATTTTCTGAAAGGAAAAATTGTTCTGTCTTAGAATGCTTTGGGCTACTTTTTCTGAAACCTGACACTAGAGTTTGTATTTGCACAAGGCAAAAATGAAGACAAGTAAAGCAAGTTCTCCTGCTGTTTTCTCCTCCTGATACCTTCTTAAAATGAATCTCTCTTGGGCCAGGGGTTTAGCTCAGCAGTGTAAGTGCCTGCTTGGCATACGCAAGGTCATGAGATCGATCCCCGGCACAAAAAAAAAAGAAAAAAATCTCTCAGATTGCAACTTTGGGATAATAATTAGAAGAGGAGGTAAGAATTTAGCAGCACTGACAATCAAGAATGAGTATTGATTGGTTCAGGTGGGAATGTTTTATTTCATTGTGTTTTAGAATTGCAGAAAATTTATTGGTCAGACTTTGATTTAAATAGGCTGAATGTTTCACAAGTCTGCAGACTACAGTTAACTTTAAAACTAGACTAGGCATGGTGGCACACACCTGTAATCCTACCACTTGGGAGGCTGAAGCAGGAGGATCACAGTGAGTTCAAGGCCAGCCAGCGCAACTTAGCAAGCCCTTGTCTCAAAAAAATAAACCAAAACACAAAGAAACCTAATATTTATATGAGGTTCCAGTTAGTACAGTTTCTGTTTTAGAACATGGTTAGGCTTCATAATGGGACAGATGCCACTGTGCATGGCCTATATAGTAACAGCTTGGAATCACCTAGCCTGAGTCCTCACTGGGGAACCGTGGGAAAATAGAGTAGCCATTAGGAGTGGAGGAGATGATTCCAAGCCAGGGGAGGCCCTGTGACTTTGAGTCATCTTCTCACCCTCTGGAGCCCATGAGTGAAGCAGTCAAATGGAGTATGTTGTTTGGACTGTCCTGATGGCAGAGAGACTCAGCCTGAGTGTGCGGTTGGGAATCCCTGCCTTGCTGAGTGCATCTGGGCTCTGCTGTCCCTTTCCCTCCGAGTGGGGGCATCTGATGGAGCTAGGCAATCACTAGTTCTTTTAAAGCATCTTGTAAGACCACACACAGCCCAGGCACAAATGCTGCTGTATCCTTTTTTCTTTCTTTTTTGTTTTTGGTTTTTTTTTGTTTTGGTGAGGAGAATTGAACTCACGACCTTGCGCTTGCCAGGCAGGCGCTGTGCCGCTGAGCTAAACTCCCAGCCCCCGTATCCTTTTTTCTAATGGCTGCTTTTTTCACTAGTGGATATAGTGGTTGGCAGATCCTGCAATGCACTGTGGTTGGTCACTCATCATCGTCGTCGCTGTTACCGCTGCTGCTTTGTAAAATGTTTGCCAGATACCACACACGGTACTAAGTGCCTCACTTGCACTGCTTCTGTTAGTTCTCACGACAGGGTACTGTGCCTGTGCTCTTCCCTGCCTGGAAACACTCACTGGCCCCCGCCCTAGTCCCTCTCACACAGCTGCTTAGCTGTCAGAGACAGGCTTTTCCTGACCACACACAATCCCTTCCCACTGCCACCTATCATTCTGTGCCCTGAGAGCCTTTCTTCCCTATTCTCTCTGGAATTATGTGTGCGTTCATTCTCTTTTTTCCTGTAGAAGCTTTATGGAGGCTTTATGCACTGCCCCTCACATGGGCATTAAACCCAAGTCCTGACCAGAAAACCAAAATTCAGCCAGTCCGTGCTCTGCTCCTCCTGCCGCTCTTTTCTGTTCCCGTTTTGTCTATCCGCCTTTGTTGTGAGTCCAGGGACTTTTTTTTTGTTTGCAAAGGAGCGGGGTTGGTTGAGACAGGTTCTCACTGTGTAGTTTAGGTTGGCCTTGAACTCCCTTGTGTAACCCAGGGTGGCCTACACCTCATGATGATCCTCCTGCCTCAGCTTACCAGTGCTGGGACTGCAAGGATGTATCAGTAGTTTAAAAGGTTTTGGTTATTGGTTAGATTTAACCCAGTATTTGATGTTTAGAATTGATAACTTCAGTATTCAGTCCACCATGTTGCTAGAACCAGAATTTTTTGTGGATAACCTTGTTCAATCTTTCTTATGCACACTAACATTTGAGATGAGAATTCAAAGAAAGAAAGCTGAGAATGGTGGTATAGTGTAATCTGAGTACTCTGGGAGGCTGAGGCAGGAGGATCACATATTCCAACCCAGACTGGGCAACTTAGTAACTTAGCAAGACCCTGTTTAAAGATAAAAGGGCCAAGATACGGCTAAACAAGGCCCTGTATTTAATCCCTAGTACAGCAGAAGAGAAGGAGGAAGAAAGGAAGTCATTCTGCTTTACCTTAAGATGGGGAATGAGTGGATTATTTTATCACCATTTTTTGTTCCTACTTCCTTATTGGGCTTATTCTAGTTTATTTAAATACTAGGCCCCTGGTTATTTTTTTTCCAACATGGTCTTGCTATATAGTTTCAGCTGGCCTTGAACTCTCAGTGATCCTCGTGCCTTAGCCTCCTGAGTGCTGCAATTACAGGTATGTACCACCAGGCTCTGTAAATAGTAATACTTTTAAAGAAATAAGGGCAAGCTAGGCATGAAGTTGCATGTCTATGGTCCCAGTACACCAGAGGCCAAAACAGGAGGATCTCCGTGAGTTCAAGGTCAGCCTGGGCTACAGAGTGAGTTCAGGACCAGTCTAAACTACATAGTAAGACCCTATGTCAAATAAATGAGTGAATGAATATGTGAAAGTTACAGGAGATGACAGATACAAAAATCATTTTAGCACAGGAACAGTCTCAGTGAGTAATTGGCAGATTTGAACATAAAGCTTTCTTGATCAGAATTGCATCCATATGGTCCTTTGACAAACTGGTAGAAAAGTTCTTGGCCCATTTACTTCTTGTCTAAATTAGCATTTCCTATTGTGGCCTAACTTGCAAGTCATCACACTCAACCTAGGAACATAGGTTTTAGGACTAGAGAGACAGTACTGCAATTATTACAAGCCTGGAGAGCTGGCAGCCTAGATCCTCACCCCCGGAGAAATACCACACTGCCTGCCAGGGACATCGCTGCTCACTGTGTGCCCTGACGTAGTGCTAAAGCTGACGGCTGAGCAGGTGTCCAGCAAAAGGCAGGAGCTAGTGCTGTGTTACTGCAGTGCAGTGAGCAGCCTCACACGTCAGGAGATTCACTGCTGAGGTGTGATGCCTGTCTCTCCTAAGTATATACGGTGAGCACATACATAGGTACAGTTCCACTGTGGGTGTGTACATTGTATCCTGTTGTGAAAATTTTACAAGGTGAGGAGGAGAAAGTACTTCTGAAAAGAAGAATTATAAGTACTTGTAAGTACTTACAAGTACTTACTTGTAAGTACTTACTTGTATAAGAGTATAAGAATTGTAAGTACATTGTATCCTGTTGTGAAAATTTTACAAGGTGAGGAGGAAAAAGTACTTCTGAGTATAAGAATTTCTGAGTATAAGAATTGTAGTAAATCTTGAATGACTTTAGGATTTTTTGAAAGTGCTGGCACCCCCAACACTGATTGTAGTTCTACTTTTTCTTTACCTTTTTTTTTTTTTTTTTTTTTTTTTTTTTTTTTTTTTTTTGAGACAGGGTCTCACCCTGCAGTTCAAGCTGGCCTTGAGCTCACTTTGTAGCCCAGGCTGGTCTCAAACTCACAGTGATCCTCCTGCCTCAGCCTCCCAAGTGCTGGAATTACAGGTGTGCGCCACCACACCTGGCCTTTTCCTTACCTTTTTTGATCATTAATGTTGTTTATAAATAATAAAATTACCCCTGCTTTAATTTCAGTTTAATTTTCATGTTAATCTCAGAACCATGGTACACTTAGGGTAGGTCATAGTGACTTTTAAAAATTTTACCAAACATTTGCTTTTTGTTACTTTTATAGCTGAAATTAACCTTTGAGTTTTTATTTGTGTTTGTATGCAAAGTAGACCACCTCCACCCTGTTCTCCCAGCTGACCGCTGACTTCAGGGGTGTTTGGCACTTACTGTCACTTGGTAACACCGGACTTCTGTTTATGCAGGTGGAGGATGAGCTCAGTTCTCCAGTAGTGGTGTTCAGATTTTGCCAGGAATTACCAAACTCAGGTAGGCGATTTTAAAAAGGTTTATTTTTGTGTCTGTGTTTAAGGGCTTTGAATTTGGTATCATTTCATGTTAGATACTCCAGAATGTTTTATTGCATCAGTTTACAGTGCTTGTACCAGGGGTTCCCAGATATCAGTCTCAGGTCAGTACTAGAATGCCTGAGTCACTTGAAAATAAATTCTTGTGCTGCACTTCTCAGATGCTTTGCTCTGGTAGGTTAGACCTGGAATCTCTGTTTCTAAAGGATGCCCAGGCAGGATGTGGTAGTGCATACCTATAATCCCAGCACTCTGGGAGGCAGAGGTAGGAGGTTCTCAACTTTGAGCCCAGCCTGGGCAACTTAGATGTTATCTCAAGATAAAAAATAAAGGAACAAGGAATGCAGCTCAGTCAGAGGCCCGGGGTTCAATCCCCAGTACCTCAACAAAACTGCTCAGAGTTCTACCAAGGCACCATTGCTTTTCAGCTAGATAGTTTCATGCCCTACTCAATTGGTCTGACTTCCCTAGATTCTGCTTTGCCCATTTCACAGCATGCGCCACATAACAGTGAGTGAGCATTGGAAGGAGAAACCAAATCACACCACTCCTGCCCAGAGCATGGTGGTTTCCTGCTGTTTCAGTTGAACAAAGCCAGTATGTTCTGCCCCGTCTTCCTCTGCCACCCCTTCCCCCCTAAGCATTGTACTTTGGTCTCAAGATAGTGTTCCTTGGGGCCAGGGGTTTAGCCTAGCGGCATAAGCACCTGCTTGGCAAGTGCGAGGTCGTGAGTTCGATCCCTGGTACTAAAAAAAAAAAAAAGACACTGTTCCCTCGCTCCTAGATCTCCATTAAGTTCTGACTTTCTCTTTGTCCTGTCTAAAGGATTCCATCCTGTTATGTCATGGCCTGGGGTTGTCTTTCACAGCACTAGCAATGACCAACATATAGTTATTTTCTGTCTCCAGTTAGACTGTAAGCTCCAAAGTGACAGAATTGTTGTCTGCTTTATATGTTGCATATGTCTGCAGTCCCAAGAGTGAGCAGGCACCCAGACTATTTGATGGGTCAAGGATAAGTTTTGGAAAGCCGAGTTTGGATGTCTGGGCACTGTGGTTGCCTTTGCACAATGCTTGGTAAACTAGCTGTTGACTAGTCTAAAGGCCTTGGAAGCAACCTTTTCCAAAAGTGTAGTTCAGAATTCTGTTTCTGGAAATGTATTCAGGTGTTACATAGTTTGTGAGGAAAAAAAAAGTGTGTTAGAATTGTTTGATTTTAGAAATATATGAGGTGAATAATGGAATCTCAGTGAAATGGAGTTGAACTGCAATGTTTAAATTGACCATGTTTTTGGGAGTGAATGCCTTCTGTTTTGCCCTCAGATCCAGTCTTAAAAGCGGTCCCAGCACCCAACATGGCACCCTCCACACTTGGCCGGGAGAGACATTCCTGTGATGCTCTGAATCGCTGGGTAAGGTGGCAGTTGTCTGCCTTTTTCTTTACATCCCAGAGCACCACGGCTGGGATATCAGAAGGTGCTTGACTTACTCGGGGGTTCTCTTCTTAGGTCATTTCCTGGCCACCCCTGGCAATCATTCTTGGCATCATTCCCTTAGTTTCCGCCCCTGGCTGTTTCTGGGGTGCCGAGTAGAGCTATGAAGTAGCCTGCAGAGTATGGCATCCGTGCAGCTGCTGTGGTGGTCTGGTGAGCATCCAGCTGCCTCAGTGGGCACCAAGGCTAAGTCCCTTGAGCACCTTTGGCAGTTGGGCAGGGTGGGTCGGAGTTGTGCTTCAGTGCTTTGTGGATACTGAAATAGTACCTCTAGGAATTTAGTCTTGAGTGTTCTGAACAGGGTAAGGATGCTCACCACAGCAGAATCAGTTTCTGGGGGTGTGGCAAATAAGTTATAGCACATCTGTTCAGCACAGTTCAAAATGGCCACTGTAAGCCATGTTGCTGAATGTGCTAGGAGGCCAGGAAATGGCCAGCACAAAATTAAATGAAAAAACGCAGATTATTAAAGTGTGTAGCATATCATGTTTTATGACAAATGTTCCATTCACTACAGAGAAAACATGGGAGTGTACCAAATGTCAGCAGTGTTTGAGCAGTGCATTGTGGGTACTTTCTGTATATTTCATTTACCTGCATTTTATAGATTTTTATACAGTGAATTGGTAAAAAGGAAAATAAGCTAGGTGTGGTAGTGCAAACCTATAATCTCAGTGCTCTGGGAAGGCAATGCAAGGGAATAGCAAGTCTGAACCCTTCCAGGGTCACCTAGCAACTTAGAGCCTGTCTCAAGATGGAAGGGCTGGGGCCAGGCGCGGTGGCACACACCTATAATCCCAGCACTGTGGATGGCTGAGGTAGGAGGACTGCAGTGTCTACTCCTTCCAAGGCAATTTAGCAAGACTGTGCCCATAAAAGGGTCTGGAGATGTAGTTCAGTGACAGAGCATCCCTAAAGGTAAAACCTATTTTTAAAAAGAAGTGGTGCCGGGTGTGGGGTGCATGCCTATAAATCCCTCATTCGGGAGGCTGATGCAGGAGGATCACTGAGTTCAAGAGTAGCCTGGGCTACCTAGTGAGTTTTTAAGGTCAACCTGGACTATACAGCAACACCCTGAATCAATAAAAGAAAAAAAAAAGACATCCATAAGTATCCAGAGACCGACTGAGGATGAAAAGAAATGAGCTCCAGGAGCTCCCCACTCCCCCTCAGTCTGAGTTGAGGAGAGAGGGGAGGTGGGGAAGACGTTGTGCCCTGTGGTGCGGGAACATACGTGTGCTGTCCTCCTTTCTGCAGCTGGGAGAGCAGCTGAAGCAGCGGGTGCCTGCGGGCGGCCTCACTGTCATGGATCTGGAGGTCGAGGGCATGTGTGTGCGGTTCAGCCCCTTGATGACTGCAGCAGGTAACTAGTCTCTGTTTGCCTTCTGGTAAAATGAGTTTTATGTCTGTTAAAGTCCAGGCTGTTGGTTGTCTGTCTGACTGTCTACCTTTATTTTTGCCATACTAGGGATTGAACCAAGGATCTTGGCACTGAGATACATTCTCCAGCCCTTTTTTTATTGTTTGAAGGAGAGTCTGGCTAAATCACTTAAGTTGGCCAGGCCAGGCTTGAATTTGTGCTCCTCCTGTCTGTCTCCCAGAGTGCTGGGGTCATAAGCATGTGCTGCCACACCCCACTTAATTTTCTTTATGATATGCTGGGTGTTTTGTTTTTTAGTTCATGTTGGCAGTACATAATGATTACATTCATTGTAGCAAATTGGTCCATATATAACACATCTAAGTTCTTTTTTTCTCCCCTATGATATTCTGTTTTGCTGTAGTTTTGGGCATCAGGTTTTAGAGGGGCTATTCCTTTTTTTTTTTTAAGATAGCAAAGTTTTACTTTATCAAAGATAGGAAAAGAGTGAGTGTGGGCCAACTATAATAGGAAAGAGGGCATTCTGCAGGTGAGGTTAATGGCCACTGTCCCCTGTAGCTCCCCCTCCCCATGCTGATGTCAGATCTACACCCTCTCATTAAAACCTGTCTGATCTTGTGCCAGAAGAATTGAAGGTAGCATTTTCTCACTGGTCCCAGCCGTGGCCCTTGGGAACTGTTTTTCTGCACTTGTGTCCTGGATCTCCATGACTTGACAGGTCACGCCCACTTGTCCAGCTGGCTGGCCACACCCTAACCTCCTGCCTCACTTTCCCCTCACAATTCTTTGTGGGTTATTGAGAGTGTGGAGGTCTCTTCATGTCTTCATGTAGCTACTTCCAGCTGAAAGGGGCTGCAGGCACCTACTGGGGATTATGTGCTATCCAACTACCTTGGGGTGTTGTGGCTCACTACTGGGCTGAGAAACATCTTTGAGAAAGTAGTGAGAAAGGAGTTAGCATCTGTACAACAAGAAGTGCTGAGCTGCCCGCTCAATGGGAGAAAGGCTGGTGAATCTGTCAGGAGCATCGGGGCTGTCGTCTGGATCACCCCCTGCAGCCTTGAATGGATAAACTGCTAGGAGTTTGGGAATGCAGAGCCCAAACATGAGGAGCTGGTCAGAATATTTCCTGATCTGTCTTAAAAGGTGGACTATGACAGATCCAGCAACTTAGAGATTTCCACACTTCCTGTGGAGGAGAAAGCGTGGCGAAGAGGAATATTAGAAAAACTACCAAGAGCTTGAGAGCCGGATCCATACTGTGGATCAAATTAAACAGAATTCCAAAAGGGGTGTGCACTTACAATGTGGTGGATTAGGGGTCAGCTGTTTCTTTCCTTTGGGTCTAAATTTAGACTAGCATTCCATTGTAATTTCTCCAAAATAGCAGACTTCTGAAGTCACTTGAATCGTTGTGTTTCAGTGTCGCTCAGTTTTCTATTCCAAGGGTTCTTACTCGTAACTGCATCTTTGAATCAGTTTGGGGCTTTAAAAACCATCAGTGGCTGGGCTACTCACACAGGTCTGATTTCCTAGGTCTTGGTTATGCTTGTGTTGTGTATGTGTAAGGAGTACACAGTGTTTCAGTATACATAGTGAAGATGAGAGGGAGGGGAAGGGGCACTGAGCTGCTGGGTCCTCTCAGGCATGGAACCCTCCAGGGCCTCCCAGGTGTCCACCGGTTTGGAAACTGGGCATCAACACCTTAAAAGTTCCCTGGGAATTTTAATAGACTAGTGAAGGTCGAGAGCAACTGATTTAGACACTTCAGAAAGCATTGTAGCCAAAAGTATGTGAATTTTACCATAGGAAGTCCCGCGTGCTGTACCCTCTGCCCCTATGGGACCTTGAGTAAGATCTCTGATCTCTAGGCCTGGTCCCCACCACTTGATGGTAGTGAAGACTGAAGCGACAGGAGTTATAAATATGATGAACCATATATAAAAATAATGTGCTATATTTTTTTAAAAAGCTAGAAAAAAGGATTTTGAATATTTTCCCTATAAAGAAATGGTGACTGTTCGAGGACAAAAAGGTACTTATCCTGATTTGCACATTGCACAGTGTACATGTGTCTCAGGCTATCATTTGGTACCCCATAAATATGTAGTTTTCAGTCTTAAAAACTGGTTTAACAAAAGATACATCAGTTTGGTTGAGCTTTTTTGTGAGGTGACTTAACATTTCCAGGAAATGTTTGGTGATTTATCATGAAGTATTTTCAACATTTTTGGAAAGGTGTTTTTTTCTTAAAAGATATCCAAGTAGGAACATGGTAGGCATTTGTCCTGCAAAGAAAAAAACCATTGTGGAGTTCACTGGTGGCCAGGCTAGTCTCTTTGGGGGCTTTGTCTCTAAAGCTAGTGAGGGAACAAGGCCAGGACCGCTGAGGCAGCAGGAACAGGGCTTAAAGAGGAGTCTTGAGGCCTTGAAATCACTGCAGTTGCCTTGCCCTGCCTTTCTTGGTGTCCCAGACACAGACTACTAAAGTACTTCCCTTTCCCTCCACTTGTGGTAGAGAACCTCTCATTGCTGCTCATATTAACTTGTAACAAGATGCTCCTAACCGGACCAAAGCAGTCCTATGTGTGAGAAGAGTCTGATTTCTACACTGGAGAGTTTCATTTGTATACCAAATCTCCTATAAAATATTTATAGCTGGAGCAGCTAGCTGTACTATTTTAGGGGGCTGGGGAGGTACCAGGAATTGAACTCAGGACTTTGAGCCTGCCAGGCAGGTACTATACTACTGAACTAAATCCCTGGCCAAAGCTGTGCTAATTTTTGACTCCTGATTCTTCCATAGCTGGCTTGAGTGGCCTTTTCTTTTTGATTCCTCAGCTCCAGCTAATTGACTATAGCTAGAGCTTTTGGCCTTCCTAATTAGAGGGGTGAGGGTCCATATGAGCTATTTCTTACACATTTCTCAAATATTCCACGAATGCTTTCAGCATTAGGAACACGAGGAGAGGATGTGGATCAGCTTGTAGCCTGCATCCAAAGCAAACTGCCTGTCCTGACTTGTACGCTGCAACTGCGAGAAGAATTCAAGCAGGAAGTAGAAGGGACTGCAGGTCTCCTATATGTTGATGACCCCAACTGGCCTGGAATAGGGGTTGTCAGGTAAGGCATGGCTTGCCTCTTAATGTTGAAGACTTTGCCAAATAATGCACATGGTGGGTCATTTCTTTTAAACTCAGCTTTTTATTTATTTATTTTGGTACTAGGGATCAAACTCATGATCTTGTCTTGCCAAGCAGGCACTTAACGCAGCTGAGCTAAATCCCCAACCCAGTGGTGGGTCATTTTGTGAACCTGCTTTGAAATCCAAGATGTATGCAGACACAATATACTTGTCTGTCAAAAATTCAACTGGACATTGTGGGCATTTACAAAGGCCCAGTGTCAGCAGGTGGCTTGGCCTACCACTGTATACTCAGTGAGGCACATCCATAGGAGTGAGTGTGCTATGTTGACTCACAAGTGCCAAATGAGCGTATATAGCAGACAGATGATTACCATTCAGGGTAGATAGTTACAAGTCAGTGAGAACCCAGTTTCCAGGGAGACAGCACCCCACCAGCCACTAGTTACCAATGTGTTCAGCCCTGCAGTGGCTGTCCTCCTTAAATGTGGCATATTGTCTTTTTCATTGCACATGTGAGACCTCCAGACCTTGCGTCTCTTTCCTATAAAGCCAAAGACTTAGCCCTTACTTATATTCTTTCAACCTCAGGACACTATTCAGCTAGGCATGGTGGTACATGCCTATAATCCCAGCGTTCAGGAGTCTGACGCAGAAGAATTGCCATGAGTTTGAGCCAGCCTGGACTACCTAGTGAATTCAAGAACAGCCTGAACTACATAGTGAGACCCTGGCTCAAAAAAACAAAAACACCATCCTTTGCCCATTGGGCACCAGATTGTGTCAATACCTGCCTGTAACCCTGTCTGAGGAGACTGTTGATCTCTTTGATTGAAGTACTGTTGTTCAATATTGTTTTTAGGTATGAACATGCAAATGATGATAAGAGCAGTTTGAAATCAGACCCAGAGGGAGAGAAAATCCATGCTGGACTCCTGAAAAAGTTGAATGAACTGGAATCTGACCTTACATTTAAAATGGGTAATTATTGCTCCTATAAGTTAACTGTGAACTGTGGAAGTGTATTTTCTAATTGGCTGAGATGGCTTCATCCATCTAGAGAAAGCTTTGGGCTAGGTGAAGGTACAGTTCTTTCTCAGGTTCAGCCTATTAGAGACACTGTCACCGCATGAAGGGGGCCTCTTCTCACATGTGGTCCTGCAGTTACAAAGAGAAGTGGCCCAGGCCTCTCTCTCAACAGATAGGAAGCCAAGCGTGTCTGCTGTTTTTTCCCACAGGTCCTGAGTACAAGAGTATGAAGAGCTGCATTTATGTTGGCATGGCAAGCGATGACATAGATGTTTCTGAACTGGTGGAGACCATTGCAGTCACAGCTCGGGAAATTGAAGAAAACTCAAGGGTCTGTAAAACTGATTAATGTTTGTGTCTTCTTGGGGTTTTGCCTCCCCAACTAGCTGGGGTCATGAAAGAGGAAGCATTCGTGGGAAATGACCATTCATTCTTTCCCAGAAAGTTCATAAATGTTCCCTGTGATAGAGGCATGTCAGACATGAGGATGCCAGGTAGGCCTGACCCAGGCTCTGCTCCTGGGGACTTGCCAGCCAGTGGGGAGAAATACACATACAGCTAGGTAATAGCGAGTGCTGTGGAGTCACAGTAGCTTTGCATTTGAGAGGACCCCTCTGCCTGCAAGCTGAGTGCGGAGCTCAAGACAGTTGAGATGGGCATTTCTGCTAACAGGACTCCCACCAGATATAGACCTGCTGCTTGGCTAGTTGGCACGGAAGAACAAACTTCCAGGCTAAAGGCCATTCCCTAAAGCAGATGTCTGGGAGCGGACAGAAATGCATGGCATGTGTCTTGCTTTGGGAAGGGATCAGAAGAGTTTGAAACGAAGTTGAGGAACCAGCTCCATTCACTGTTGGGTGGACCCTTAAGGTTTCTGCGAAACCTGACAGTATGGCTTCTGCTTTTTTCTTCTTGAATGTTGAGTCGGTGATGTAGTTGTTTTTGTTGTTGTTGCGATAGTCAGGATGTCAGTTATTTCTCCTCTACTGCCTGTCATATATGTAAGGTTGGTCACTAAGGTGTCTGGGCTTCCACAAGCATTTTACTCTTCCATTTGATTTTCACGCTGGCCTAAAAAAGCAGAATTTCATTAGTGATGCAGTTCTGTGAAACATCCCTAGTGCTGTGTCAGCAGTTCTGTGGGCCCCAGCAAGAGGCATAGACAAGTAACGTCTTCCCTGGTCTTACACAGCTTCTGGAAAACATGACAGAAGTGGTCCGGAAAGGAATTCAGGAAGCTCAGGTTCAGCTGCAGAAGGCAAATGAGGAGCGACTTCTGGAAGAGGTGACGTTCCAGAGCCGACACCTTGGCTGCACTGGGCAGGGAGCCCAGCGTGGCAGTGTGATCCTGAGCGGGGATTGTGTCTTTTCAGGGAGTGTTGCGGCAGATCCCTGTGGTAGGATCTGTGCTGAATTGGTTTTCTCCAGTACAAGCCTCACAAAAGGGAAGAACATTTAACTTAACAGCAGGTACAACTAACTAGTCTGCTCAGATCTCATTTACATGGGAGCTTTGATCAGATGCTGTTAGCTCCCAACACCCCTCATGTTACGAAGTCTTCTACAGCTCTTGGTCTGTTCCTGGGTCCTCTGGCAGGAATCTGGAGAGTCCCTGCTAACCTGCCACTTGTTTCCAGTCCCCTCCACCACTAAATAGTGGGAAGGCTGATGTAGTAAGCTGACTCCTTTGCCCTGAATCTGTAAGAACTGGTCCATTCAGCTGTTCAGAGCCCCAAGAAAGCAAGCTTGCCATGGGAGTTGGGTGTTTGAGCTCAGATTCACTAGTCCTTGCAGCCAGTGCAGGGCTGCTTTTGAAAGGGGGAATCGGAACCAGATATGCCTCAGTGGCGCACCACCTTCCTGGTAAGTGCGAGGTCCTGAGTCTAATTCCTGGTGTCCTCCACCCCCCAAAAAAGAAAGAAGGGAATCCTAAAACCAGAGCACATAGCCCCGCAACATTTTATTTCAAACCAGGTGGCCAGTAGTATAATCAGTTGCTAGAATTTGGGAAAGATGTATTGAAGCCCACACTCCTTCCTTTTCTGCCAAGGAAATAGTATTCCTGAAACCCAAGGTGCCCTTCCCTAGGAAAACAGCACTGTAACAACAGAAGATAATCTGAGCTTTAATCTGCCAAGCCTCGGCCTTGGCAAAAAGGCATCTATTCCTTGTTGCTAAGGTATATTCCCTAGTTGGGCCTGGCTCCCTAGGCATGTTAGTGCACGCCACTGGCCTGTTGTCCCCAGACACTCAGGAGAAATGGGGAGAAAGATCTGACACTCAGCAGGGCTGGGCCACTTGGCCCAACTATCTCCAGTTCTTGGCAAGTTTCAGGAAGGCTTGAATGTCCAGTCTGTGGAAAGGTGAATGCTGGAAGCCTCTTGTTAGAGCAGAAGGATGAGTGAGTGGCATCACCACAGGCACTTGGTGGCCACAAGCACTCTCTCCTCTCTCCCTGCAGGCTCTCTCGAGTCCACAGAACACACCTATGTCTACAAAGTACAAGGGACAGGAGTGACACCACCTCCAACTCCCTCAGGCAGTCGCACCAAACAGAGACTTCCAGGTATGTTACATCAAGTTTGAGTTGATTAACTGGAAAGGAAATCTTTTTTTTTTTTTAGGGAAAATACCTTTGCAGGTTTAACAGTTTTCCCAAAAGGTTAACTTCCATATCTTTGTTTTACTGGTTCTTTAACCCCATTCTTATTTTTCTATACTTAAGACAACATGTCACTGTCCTTTTGCATAGCCACCATTCAGTACCAGAGACTGCCTTAAAGAAATGCCTTGGTGGCACTGTAGGGAAAAGGCTGGGGTCTGGAGTGCTGGCATTATTTTAACCATGGTGCTCATTCTCCTGAGCTTCTCTTTATTAAGATGACCTCAAAAGTTTCCAGCCTGGACAACATGGTAGTCACTGTAGCAGTTCTTTGTTCATTTCTGATCTATGTTTCAGAACCAGGAATTCCAGGATTTCTGCCTGAGCAGTTATAAAATAAAGCAATAACCAGGTGCACAGAGAGCCTCTGTCACATTAGGCCTCTTTACCAAGCTGTCAGCCATGTTCATCCCATCTTTTCCCAGGTCAGAAGCCTTTTAAAAGATCCCTGAGAAGTTCAGATGCTATGAGTGAGACCAGCTCAGTCAGTCACATTGAAGACTTGGAAAAGGTGGAGGACATGTCCAGTGGACCGGAGCAAAGCACCCTAGAGGCCCACAGCCCTGAACAACCTCCAGGGGCTCCTGCCCCTCAAGCCAGCCAGACCGAAGCCCTCCAGAACAGGACCCAGAGTCCAGATGATCATCCGCAGGTGGAAGAGCCAGGGAGCTTAAGATAAAATTCAGTGTTGAGTTTCAGACTGGTACTGACTGTTGTTTCAGGGAAGAAGTTACACTGTAGTGTGAACTGTGCCACATGTTCATCCAATTGAACTGGGATTTTTGCACAAGAACATGCCTGAAAGCCAGGCTTTGCAGGAGGGGACTCAATTATTTTATGTGTATGCAGAACCACCAACTATTGTTTCTGGCCTGCCCAAATGCAGTAAAACCATTTTCCCCTTAAGTTACCATAAACACTTTTATTCCTAAAGAACACTTACAATTTCAGGTGCTTGCCACTTGAAACACATACTCTCTTCTTTCTAAACATAAGCGTATGTGGAGTAGACTGCACATAATGGCTTTTTATTAGGACTCTCCAGGTTCTGTGCTGTGCTGCTGCAGAGGCAAAAGACGACAGTGACCTTTGTTGTATGGGTCTGTGGTGGTTGCGTTGCAGTAGACACCTGGATTGGCTGGCTCCAAGGAACGGATTTTAGTGGGACCCAAAAAGCATCCAGAACCCTCTCCTGCCACTGCCCGACTGCTGCTTTTCCAGGAGACTAAGTAAGGACTGTGTCCACTTGAGCCATGGCAGGGCTTGTCTGGGGCTGTCCTTTGCCACAAATCTTTTCTCCCTTTCTGTGCTCTTTGTGAACAATTTTGAGGACTTGTCTAATTAGGAATAACAGTTGAGTCTCTTCCTGACCATATATATGTGTGTGTTTGCCAATTTTTAAATACGGTAAAGCTTTTAAATCAGCACAGAGGTGCAGATTATGCTCGTCTGTGTTCCGAAGAGCCTGATACTACTGCGGTGCACAGCACTACATGGGTTGGAATGCTGAAGTTAGTTTGCCCTTGACTGTCTCACTCCAGAGGTTTGTAGCTTCTCTTCCATTCACAGCTCTCCCTGGGTCCCGCTCAGAAATGAAAGGCAGAAGTCATCCCTCCCAGGCTGAAATAACTGGAAATAAATGCCCAAGTTCTTGCAGGTTTCTGTTTTGCAAAGTACTACATCATTTTGGCCCCTGTGCCTTTTTAATCCAGCGTAGTCAAGCAGTGGGAAAGCAGAGAGCATAAGATAGTGGGGAATTCACACTGGATTTGTGGACTAGTGTGGGAAGCCTTAGTTATACCACATTAAGCCTATAATTACACTGATTTGATGTGATTTCTGACATTCGGCACTTGTCAAGATGTAACTTTCCTTTATTTTTATTTTCTGGGTGCAGATTAAACAGTCTTCCCTGGTTTTTTTGGTGCAATGAAGTATAGCAGATAACATGGGAGAGGGATAAATTATCACCTTTAACAAGATTTTTAAATGTTTTTATATATATATATATTTGGAATTGTTAAATCAGTTTTGCTGAAACAGAATTTCATCCTTGAGATACTAATTGAATGTTGGTTTCAATAAAGGTTCTTGAAATTGTTATCAGTGGACTCAGTTATACCTCAGTATCAGGCATTGTGACTTTTCAATGGGAATGTCAGAAACAACAGGTTTCTAAATGTATAATTTGTATAATAACCACAATTTGGGCATTTTAATGACCTTACACCTAAAAGAATGGATTTATCATTGGTTTTGTATAATTCCCAGACCAAATTTAGCCCCACAGATTATCTTCATTATATTTGAAAATACTGAGATGAAACCCTGTTATAGGTCTGTTATGGATGTGAAACTTTGAGAGTATTCTTAAGCAAAATTCTCACTAAATTTTATTGCATTTTAAATACTTTCTCAACTGTTTTTATGTACTAAGCAGGAGAATTAGGAATACTTACCCATGTATTGGGTAAGTGTAATAGCTGCTTACAGACCAGTGAGACAGGTTCTCCTCTGCCCATTACTACTGACCAAAAAGAAAAGGTTGGACACTGACCTTTTAGTAAAGCAAAAAGTAAATCTAAACAAATGCCTTTGCCAAAATAAGATTTTATTTTGAAAGTCATTTGAAAGATACTGAGTAAGGAAAGAGACCTAAGACTTCATGGATGTAAGTTCCAAATTCTTTGCAAACCCCACCAGTGGTCTTTGTGATGCCAAAAAGTTGCTTGCTTTGGTGATTCCTATTTTTAGCTTCCTGAAGAGATCTTTTCCCATAAGCCATCTTCATTTTTTTTGTAGAGGAGAGCTTTATTTCCAGGAAACAGTGTGTTCATTGGAGATGGGTATTTTTTTAAAAACATCAAGGTAGATCTTATATGTTCAACAAAGTGAGGGGGCTCTGCCAAAGGGGAAGTTGAAAGATTCTGTGGGGGGGGAGAGTAGGCATGACAGAAGAGGAACTTAGCTCTATTGTTTCCTTGGTTCCTTAATCAGGCTTTCTCAAATCAGTACATGTATCTCCCAAGATGTGTGGAGGTGACTGCTTAACTGTTCCACCACCTATGCACACGTCTACTGAGGACAGCACTTATCCCCACCTGAAACAAGGTTTGCTAGTGGCTTCCAAGAAACGGCTGCTACTCACAGAAGGAGAAGCAGCTGTTATCTAGTCTAAATCTTACAGATGAGGAAGCCAGGGCCCAGAGATTTAAGATTTACTCTATAAATTCTCACCTCCAGTATTTGTTTGTCATCTTGTTGTAACCAGAAATCCACATGTGGAAACGGTGTCCAGGAATATGGGCCTATTCGAAGTTGTTCAGTCTTGGCATCATAAATGCTAATCATCTGAAAGACATGATTCAAAGGCAGGAAGTGGGAAATTTACCTTGTCTCCCCTCCCTGTTACTTGCATACTGGTGTAGCTCAGGGCAAAGCACTCATCTAGATGACGCGCTGCATAAAAACTGTCCCACAGTAATGAAGCTGCCACCTACTGAATACTTCCCTGTGTGTGGTCCTGCACGTCGTGGGTAATGTGTGTCTCTGTGTTTACTGGTAACAGCAGTCCTCAGGAGACAGCATTTTTTACACATGGGGTAAAAGAACCTGACAGATCTCACACGTGGTGAGCATCAAGCTGGGCCTCAAACCCAAGTGTGTCCAGTGTGGGTGCTCCACGCCAACACTGCCTCCTTACTGAGAGCTAAGCAGCTAATCGTCTAGCATCTTGAAAAGCTCACAATGCCTGATCATCCCCCATCAAAAGGCAGGAATAACAAAACTTTTGAAAAGCTAATTTGTCAAATGGCCCATTCTCTGACTTCCCAAAATTTTCAGCTTAACCAGCAATATTCAGTTTTGGTTACTGAGGCTGAAATATCTTCTGAGTATTAAGTAAATTAGCGTGGTTATGCTATTTGAAGAACAGCAAAAGGAATCCTAAAAATGTTAAGTCTGGCAAAACAAATCACTCTGACTCCACATTTTTCTATGAAAATGCTAGTGTTTCAACAAATAAGCACATTTCTGACTTCTGTTCTTTTACTCTGAGGGCTCCCGCCTCCCACCTTTGGTGTGGTACAGTGGGTTCAACCGGATGCTATTTTTACTTTGAAACAGGGCCTCATGAAGTTGCCCAGGCTGAGCTTGATCTTGTGATCCTCCTGCCTCAGACTTTCAAGAGTGCTGGGATTACAGAAGAATGCTGGTATTGCAGGTGTGTGCCATCATAACCAGCAAAAGATGTTTTTTGTTTTGTTATTTTTTCATATGTGTGTACTACTGGAGGTCAACCCAAGGGCCTCACTCATGCTAGCAAGTGCTCTACCACTGGGCTATACCTTCTACGCAGAGCGTTTTCAAAGAATTCTTCCACCTGTTCCTCAAAATGAGCCTTGAATAATTTCAACTTTAAAAATAATTAAAAGGCACCCACCCAGGATGTAGCTCAGTAGTGGAGCACTTACCCTAGCATGTGCCAGGCCCTGGGGTTGATCCCTTGTACCACAAAAACAAAACAAGGAAATTAAGACTTTTAGGTTGATTTAGTCATTCTTTTTTGGTTGATTCCATCAAACTGCTAATCAGTGACTTGCTTTAAAAGAACTTATGATCCCTGATGCATACCTATAACCCCAGTACTCTGGTAGACTGAGGCAAAAGGATCACAAGAGTTTGAGCCCAGCCTTGGTAACTCACTAAGATCTTGTCTCCAAAAGCGTTGGGGGGAAAGGCCCTAGGTTCAGTCCTCAGTAGTGAGGGGTAATAATCCCAAGTGCATCTGGGAGAAACCTCCCTTCTCCCTTTCCTGCTGTCTTCTCTTTGTTAAGGTTACACAAAAGTTAAGACAGCATAAATATATTCTCTTGGGATGTACATTGGGGATTCATATCACCTCTTATACCTCCTAGACAGACAACTGGGGTCTTACCTAAAATCTTTACTATTCTAACAAAGTGAGAACGTATACATGTTGGGGGGTCCCTGGTAGTTTGCAGCTTTAGAGGCAGACAGACTTTTCTGTAAAACTGGAGTAAAGCTCAAGGCTTGGGCAGTTCATTCCTTATCCCTGCTGTCCCTTAACACAGAGTTCACACTTACTGGGCCTCCTGCTAGAGCCCGTGCTGCACGCAGCTCCTCCTCTGGGCCTCGATCTTTAAAGGAAGCTCTGAAAATCTCTGCAGTTTTAACGTTGACAGCTGCAAAGGACAACAGAATGGCTTTCTTTAACTGACCAATGACCACAGTAAAGAGTCTTCAGCTTTGCCTCTACCACCACAAAGAGCCAGACATGGAGAAAAAAGAATGGAAATGAATGAAATGACCCTAAGTCATCTATGCCTTCCATTTTTGGAAAATGAAGGGACAGCCTTGTCACCAGCAGTATGACGACAGTAGTTGAGGCCTGGGCTGGGCCAGGTCAAACTCTCAAGCCCATAGTTGCTTGCAGGTGTAAAGCTCACTGCTCCCTTACAGGTACACAGCCTCCCTGGTCAAATCCATCTCTCTGTAAGGTGGGAGGGAGTGGCTGTGATGGTGACAAAACCCACCAGTTTTCAGTTTAGTGCACTGGTACCTTGGTTCACAGACTCAACTCTCTCCAAGACTGGTCACAAACTGAATGGGCTGGGAACCAAATCTAATTTCTCTTTAAGGTCAACAGTGAAGCTAACCATTGAATTTGTTTCACTTTTTGTCCAACTTAGTTTGCAATCAGAATCGTGCAAAGAATCAAGTTTGTGAACCAAAGTACCATGTATTTTAGATACACGAAAGTTAGAGAATAAAACATCAAGCACCTGGGTACTCACCACACAGCTAAAGTATTACAGAGAAAAGCCCCGTGCATATAACCACATCCTCAGGATCCCTGGGGCTGTGGTAGAGGGAGGAGGGCTTAGACTCTCTTTAGCCTGATAATTGTATGTTTTCTTTTGTATGACCTTTGTTCTCAATCAAAACCTTACCTTGTCGGCAAAGTATACAAAGATCCAAGTGTCCTGTCCCTCTCTCAGGAGCACTGGCTAGAGAGAAGCACACCTGCACCTCCAAAAACGAACTTGCTCATGACCCCGCAGGTGTGGTGGGCAGTCTGTGCCATACATGTGGCACCTGTTTTCTTTCCAGTCCTTAGTTACAAACATTACTGCAGTTTCATACAGGTTACAGTGGGCCAGCTACCTGCTCGAGGCCTCACACCAAATATACAGGAGTCAGGGTCTGCACTCAAGGCCATCACACACTGAGCTGTGTGATCACTGCTTTGCCCAGTCAGCCTTTCACTGAAGCCTGCCTTGCAATGGGTAACCAACCTTCAACCCTCAAAAACACATATTACTTACCAATACCATAAATTATTGGAAAGTGTTTTTCATTTTCTTCTCGGTCATTTAACTCTGAGAAATTAAGAAAAAAATTAAGTCACAGTTGTCAAATAATAAATGACTGCTTTTGTTTTTATAATAAAGGTAACAAGGCCTTTTCTTCCCAAAGTGGGAAAAACAGCAAAGTAAAGAGATGATGTGCTGTGGAGTCCTGGGCAGGCAGGGTTTTGTAGAACAAGGCCGTTCACAAAGCCAGGCCCTGGCCCTCTCCACACCCTGCCTCTGCCCCAAGACAGGGCAGCTTCCCTCTACAGTCACAGTTGAGATCCCAAGGGAAAGACCTGCAGGCAGAGGGGTGCAGCATTAGAACTGAGGCAAGGGCAGTCATACGGGCAAGGGGCAGAGGCTATGCCAACAGCAGGAAGCACAGGAACACAGTCAGGCAGTGACAAGCTGTGTGTGAGTTCTATAACTCAGGTCCTGGTGCCGGGCTCTGCATGAACGGTGAGAAAAAACCTCCTTGACCCTACAGATTTGGGAAATTGCAGAACTTACCTGTCACACATAATGTCACTAAGTGAATGTCCTCTTCCTGTTTATCAAATTCACCTATAATTAGAATTTTAAAACAATGTTAAAAAGTTCCTCTAATTGGCAGAAGACACTGCTAAGCAAGGACAGATGAGAGGCAGAAGGCAGGTGAGCATGCTGTTCCACCCGCCCTGAGGCCACCACCTTGCCAGAGGCCAGACCCCAGTGAGCTAAAGCCACACCTCTGACTGCCTACAACAGGTGCAGTCTCGCCCCCAGGTTCAAGGGACGACACCAAGCCTTTTCAGCTTTCCCCACTTTCTCAGAGGTTTGAGAGACACAGATTCCTAAAAGGAGACTTTAAATATTTTTTCCTGATTATACAAAAATTTACAAAGTACAGGGGAGCAGAATTCAATCCTTTTCATATTTTTTAGTGACCACACAACTATTCTACTGATGGACACCAGTTTTATTTCCTATTGTACACAGTATTCTATCCCTCATCTCTGGACATAAATCTGTACATATTTTAGGTTACTTTAGGGAATTAATGGGTCAAAGGACATGAACCTTTTAAAGACTTAAGCTGCAACCAGGCTGCCTTGCTGACATACTGCCTCAATGCACGCATATTCCGGGACTCTGGGCGGTGTGCCTGCTTCACTGCCTGGTAGGTAGTGAAGAGCCTCCCCACCCCTTCCTCATTTTTTTTTTTAATTCAGTAGGGAAAAATGGTATCAGTGTTGCCATCTTCTGCAGGTTAGACAAACCTGTCAGAAAAATGGCTCCATTATTTTATACAATTCAGAGGATTTACTATTCTAGAATGTATCAGTTGCTACTTGGAAAGAAAATCCTGTCCCTGTCTCAGTAGCAGTGGCTCCTCGGTACTCAGCTCCACGCTGATTGACCTCTGTATCCACTCTGTATCCAATTTCAGCAGAACAGCCCCGTGTGCATTTGTCTATCTGCTCCAAGTGTGTCCCTCTTTGGCTTTGTGGGATTTTTAACCCAAATAAATACAGGTAAAAAAATTTTATCAAGGTTTGAGAAAACAGCAAACTTACTAAGAAGCTGATGAGTAAGTTTCTGTGACAAGTGCCTATCGTCACTGAAGCCTCCTACAAGGTGCACTTCCAGCCTGGTAAAGAGATGGGACGGTGGTGAGAGCCAGGATGACACCTGCCAGCGTGCACTGGTTTCACCTTGTTAGCCTCCGCCATCCCCTGCTCCACAGCATGCTCTCTGCCTTCTTCATGTGTGACACATACATGTAGTCTGTGGGCCACACTGGGCACACAAGTGAGGCTGCTGAGACTACCGCAAGCTTCAGAGGCCCTGTCCAAGTGTCCCAATGACTGAGGCAAGGGCCATGTGGACAGATGCAGAGGGAGATTCTACTGTAGAGATGTGACAATACCACGTCGCCTGCCCACCACAAATGGGACACTTCCAAAAGTCTCTTAATGCCTTCACCAAAGGAACTGGGGTTCCCACCCAGAAAGGAGGACAGGGAGCACCCAGTTCACAAGTTTGCTGATAAGCAGACACCCGGGAGGGTGTTGCTGCCTCTAATGGTCCCCCCGCCTTGGCAGGAGAGGGATTACAGTGTGTGTAAGCACACACCTGGGAGTGGTGACACCAGATTTCCCCAGTGTCTTCCACTGAACACCAGCCCCATGAGATGGACAGAGGTGTCAGGCTGGGGAACCCTGCCCGATCATGGCCCCTCCCTAGTAGTCATTATACACAGGAGCACAGGAAAGTGCCACAGGCAACTCCTACGCGTAAAATACCAGCCTAATTTTGTTTAACCCCATGTTTTCCTTATTCATCCTTTCCCATAAGCGCCAGCGAAACTGACACTGAGGGAGAGTGCTGCCACACTTCATTCTGCCTTCTACCACGACAAATCCTAAGGAATAAACCAGAAATTGTGTGTACCTGTACAAGGTACAAGGTGCCTGCCTCACACAAACATTAAATAGTGAGGGGGCCGGGACTGCTGTGGCTTTGCTGGCATTAGACTGTCAGGTTTGCCTCCGAACTTTTAGAGTGACCAAATAAACACATTTCCTGAGTCAAGGAGTCAGGCCTGACTACATAGACTGCAGAACCCAGTGCAAAATGAAAACAGTTTTTCAACCACACAGGTCATGCACCCATGAAGCAGCTCAGGCTGTGGCACAGAGCAGCAGGAGATGGAAGTGGAAACATCAGTGCATTGGGAGAACACATACTTAGCATGCACAAGGCCCTGGGCTCCATCCCAGCACCAGAAAAGAAAAATCCTCTAACTGATGTCACTGGTGTTGCAGTAGTGACAGTGACAGCATCCATAAGCACTTGTGTATATGGTCTAGTTCTCAGCAGCCACAGATCAAATGTAAGCACATCTATGTAATGACAGGAAGGAAGGAATGTGCCCATCACCGAGGGTGGCAGCAGGCAGATGAGACAGCCAGGTCAGGGGCCAGCTCCAGCCCAGCAATCCAGGCTGGACCCACGGATGTGCAGCAGCCCTGCCTCTTCCTCACCACTCAACACCTCATGTTGCTTCAGGGTACAGTCACGGTGGGGGCAGGTGTCCCCGGCCCCATCATAAAGTGTTGCTCATGGGAAGAGCTTCCTCAAGTAACTGAATATTCAACCCCATACTCTAGGGTTTTAACAAAGCAACAGCTGAGCCCTGTCATCAAAACAGGGAAATTACTAGTTTCCATTTATAATCCAGCCTTCACTCTTCACCCGTATCCCTCGTCCATTCACTCACTCAACTGCTACTGCAGTGCCAGCACTGTGCTACCGTCTGCACTAGGGGAACAGGACTCAGTGGTGGTGACATTTAGATGTTTCTGAAACAGCACCCCCAGCCATCACCTCTACACAATGCCACAGAGTTCCCAATCCACTTAACGAAGTGGTGTGGAGCTCACCTTCCAAACTGCACGTGGTCAGAAAACGACTTTACAGAGCTCAGGATCAAGGGGACTTCGGCTTTGGTATCAGTTCCATCACAATGTGTCAGGCAGGTAGCCCCATTACCTGAAGAACAAGGGTAAAATGACTCAGGTTATTTCCGATGAGAACTTGGGAAGCAAGCCAGGATGCCTCCGGTCCATTCAGTTGCCTCATCTTTGAATATCCTGTAAAAAAAAAAGAGAAAAGTCGGTGCTGCCCAGCCAACCCATTTTGACCAGGGCACCAGGGAGATACCATGCAGACCGGAAAGGAGGTGAGTGAAGTCAAGCTTCAAATCGGACACCATGAAACTCAAACTGAAAAATTAAATGGTCCCACATTGTTGGGTTGGTTTAAGCAATAGTTTCCTTCACCTCTCTCATCATACCTGTGTGCCTCAGGACCACAATGTGACAAGTGGTGGCATCATCAGAACCCAGAATGGAGATGGAGCCTGTTTAAAAAAGAAATAAAATAAAATATCCAGTAGCCTTTTGGGATAATGCCCAATTCACTGCTTCCTAACCTACCATCCTTTGGGGAGGTCACTGCAAGCTCTCTTTGCTGAACATACAGAAGGCCCTGGGGTCCCACTTGTTGAACAGACTGACCTCTGAGAAGTCTGGCTCTTTCCTGTTTAATTAAAAAAAAAATAAAATAGTGATGTAAATTAGTGAGGGCTGAGTAACTAAAGGTGGAGAGAGCCAAAGTACACTCTGAGTGGGAGACATGCTGGTGTGTCCAAGGGCTATGTGTGCACTTGACAAAAGCCAAATAACATTCATTTGGAATAATGCAAAGGAAATAAACTTTTTTTAACTTATAAAACAAGATTTTAGTACCTATAACGTATGATGCAAGAATTTCTTATCACAGTTCTCTACTACAGGGTGAGGCTCTGACTACTATACTAGTGCAGACAATCAGGTGGTGGCCCGGGGTGGCTGGGTGGCCCAGAGCACAAAGCCCCCTTCACTTGCTCCGAGGAGAGCTGGGGAAGGACGTCCCTCGCCCCACACCCAGGACCACCACAGGCCATCACTGTGTTGCTCAGAACAGCAAAAAGCCGGGAACCAAGGACGACTTAGGCAAATTATGCAGGACCAATTCAACCACTAACTGCAGAGTCATGAATAATGAAGACTAGGGAGAAATAGCTTTAAAATGTTAAGGGAGGCGCAAAACACAAATGTATAAAGTTTGTAAAGGGGTATAAATGTGCTGTTAATACAACCATGGTAAAATACACACAGGAAAAACACTGGAAAGAAATTCCCCAACAGGGGCCATAGCAAATGTGCGTGACTACTGTTGTTGCCACTGCGCTAGCCTCTAAATGTCCTATTAGGCCATTATTTAAAAAAAAAAAAGGATATGTGAATTTATGAAGGATTTGTTAACACTAAGTGTCAAATATTTGTATAATTACTTGTATACATGTTTATACAAAAAAACTCTGGTAGGGTGGCACACACCTATAGTTCCCAGCACTCTGGAAGGCCAAAGCAGGAGGATCACAAGTTCATTTAAACCCATTTTGGGCAACTAAGTGAGTACCTAAAAAAAGGGGCTGGGGGTATGCGAAAGCCCTGGGTTCAATTCCAAGTACCCCTTAAAAAAAAAGTTAAAAAAGCAAAAGAACATAGGGTCTGGGGATGTAGCTCAGGTTAAATAGTTGCCTAACTCGCCCAACGCCCTGGACTCAATCTAGAGAAGACAGGAGGAGAAGGGAGGAGAGACAAGGAGGCATAGGGAGGGAGGGCAAGAGAAGAGAGAAATAGGTGGTGTGTACCACCATACCAGGGTTTTTATTTCTTTTTTGTCTCTTTTGACATTTCAAAAATGTTAAACTGGCTGAGCATGGTGGTGCATGCCTATGGTAATCCCTGCACTCAGGAGGCTGAGGCAGGGGGATCAACATGAGTTCGAGGCCAGTCTGAACTACACAGTGGGACCCTCCTGCCTTAAACAAAAATTTCAAGCTCATATAACACTAAAATGTGTAATTCCCAGTCTGGTGTGGTGGCACACACCTGTAACTACAGCACTCAGAAGGCTGAGGCAAAAGATCTCCTGCAAGTTCAAGGCCAGCCTGGACTACATAGTGAGACTCCTCAACAAAAAACCAAAAAGTATTGTAATTTCCTTCTGACTTGCAACAGTCTCAACTAGTAAACTTATTCAAATGTGTCAACACAGAAGTGTATAATGCCTGCACTGGAGAACAGTTTTTATCAGGGTTCTTGTTATTTCTCATTAGTCTGGAGCTATCTTACATTTATATCCAATTACTTAGTGAAGTAAAAGAGACTGACCCAGGGCTTTTGCACTGAACTACATCCCCAACCTACTTTTGTTTTGGAGACAGGGTCTCAGCCACTAAATTGCCCAGGCTGGGCTCATATTTGTGATCTTCATGCCTCAGCCTTCCAGAATAGGTTTACGGGCCAGTGTGAGATGGTGTGAAATTTAATGACCCACTTGAGTAGTTACGTTATTCATTGTTTTCTTCTTTTAGTGAATTCTACTAGTTACAAGCAAAGCTGTAAATAACATGAGAAGTCCCTCAATTTAGGAAGTGAAGCTGGGCGTGCCAATGTATGCCTGTATCCCAGAATGTAATCACTCTGGAAGTCTGTGACGGGAGGATCGCAAGATTGAGTCCTGCCTGGGGAACTTAGCAAGACCCTGTCTCAGAATTAAAAATACAAAAGGCTGGGACATAGCTCGGTGTGAATGCCCTGGGTTCAACCCCCAGTACAGAAAGAGAAATGGAGGCAGAGAAAAGGAAAAAGAAAAGGAAAGCAGAAAGGACTGCAAGACATTAGCTGGGTGTGGTGGTGCACCCCATATGCCAGCACTCAGGAGGCTGAGGCAGGATTCCTGAGTTCAAAGTCAGCCTGGACTACAGAGTGAGATCCTGTCTCAAAAAAAAAAAAAAAAAAAAAAAAAAAAAAAAAAAAAAAAAAAAAAAAAAAAAAAAAAAAAAAAAAAAGAAAAGAAAAGAAAAGAAAGAAGTTAAAATTAAAAAAAAAAGAACTACAAGGCCTTGAGTTTGGTCTCTCAGACTACAAAACAAAGAAAAAGAAACTATTAATTTAGTGAAGTCTGATGTAAAATGAGACTGGCAACACAAGTTTACTTGTTTGCTTGTTTTGTTTTTCTGAGACAGGCTTTCAGTGTGTAGCCCAGGCTAGCCTCCAACTCACAATCATCTTGCCTCAGCCTCCTGCATCCTGTAACTCTGGGCATGTCCACCAGGCCTGGCAACCATGCTTGCTATAGAAAGAAGAAATCAATGTGGCTGGTTGCTTTAAAAGTCTGAAAAGCTGTCAGTGGCCACTTTTCATTTCATATCACTTCTCACCTCAATTAACAGTAACATAAAGGAAAATCCAGGTTTCCTTCTTTATTAATCCCTTAATGCTTACCTTTTGCTTTGTTCTTTGGGGAAGGAAGAGAGAAAGGCAAATTTTTAAGACTCGTTTTCACAGCTGGGTCACCACTCAAAAGCAGTTGTGACTAATGAGTTATCACTTCTATAAAGACCAAAAATCATTTCTCTCAACACAGCTCCTACTATTTCCCAAAGAAATAAAAGCAAAAATGATCAGAAGTGATAATGCCACAAAATGGAAAACAGTACAGATATGCTCTTCCAGATATGCAAAAAGTTTAGTCTAACTTTTCACTGGGAAAATTCCAGCTCCAAAATCACTATGTACTTTCTGAAACAAACGCAACCCCAGTTTTCTCAACTTGTAATACTCTTTGGATACTAAAATGTACTTTATAAAAATCCCTCCTTCAGTCCCTTATCTTCATCCTCCAACTCCTATTCCGTGGCACTATTTTCCTAACCTAGGAGTTAACAAGAAAATCGTTTTAGAGGGTAGAGACAGTAAATATTAAAGCTGTGCAATCTCTGCTGCTCTAGCATGAAAACAATCATGGATATACATAGTATCAGGCATGGCTGTGTTCCAATAAAACTTTATTTAGAGGAAACAACAAAATTCGAACTTCATGTAATTTCACATCATGAAACACAGATTCTTTGGATTTTTTTCCCAACCATTTAAAAATGTAAAGCCTTTTCTTGGCTCAGAGAGCTGTGCACGAACAGGGTTTGGCTGATGCATTGTAGTTAGCTGAACTATGTCCAAACTAGTCACTTAGTTGTAACCTTGAGGACATCTATTATGCTAAAGCACTGGTGGCAAACCTATGGCACATGTGCCACAGCAAGCTGTATCACTGAAAGCTCTAAAAGGTTCACCATCACTGCCCTAGACCATGCCTGACAGGGCAAGTGTGAAAGCGCTTTACAGATTATAAAACACAGCGGTGCTTGAGAAATTCTTCACCACAGAGACTTCTTTCCCACCGTCGTACCTCAGTTCAGTCCTCCTCTGTCTTACTTCTTTGTTACTGTGGAGCTGGAGGTGTAGCTCAGTGGTATAGCACTTGCCTAGAATGCACAAGGCCCTTGTTTCCGTGCCGAGCACCACAAATACAACACTGCAACCTAATCTATGAGCGATGGAGCCAGCATGCCAATGGCCAAGTGCTTGCAGGCCCACTGCTGGTCCTCTTTGCTTTTGTTTTCTCCCTGCTAAATGGACATGATATCCACCTCGTTAGGTTGGTGAGGATTAAAATGGAGAGGGCTGTGTCACAGGCTTGCACTGGATATGGTCCCTAAATAGAGCTCACCAGTCGATGACTGTCAACCTTCCCCATCTGTGGTGGATTAACTAATGGTTAACTTGTAACACTCAGCTGAACTGAATCTGTGGTTCTGGGTGGGAAGGCCCACCTGAGGATGGTTGCCAACAGCATAACAGGAAGAAGATGTGCTGTTCATTCTCCTGGAAAAGCTTGTTGCGCTGGTTTTCCCGCTAAGAACTCACTGTTCTCATTGTCAGAGGAGCTCAGGTCCTCGCTGTTGCTGAGAATGGCTGCAGTTCTTTTCAGGTGAGCTCTGGTCCTTACTTTGAACGTTGCTTCCTAGTTCCAGTGTAGATCCCTCAGCCTGCTGGCACAGACTTTCCAGCTTCCACTACTGACTTCTGGGCCTTCTCGGAGTAGACCCGTGATAGGCTTGCCTGAGACACTGTCATGAGCGCTAGGCTTCCAGCTGGACTCGTGGAAGACACTGCCCGGGCTCTAGGTCTTCAGCTAGACTTCCGAATGACACTGCCGTGAGATCCAGGCCCTCAGCTGGATTCTTTGGATCTCTAGTGTGTGGACAGACCTCTCGCACTCTTTTGCATTTTGATTCTTTCGGTGATATTATAGAACAATCCCATAAATTATGTGTCCTGTATTAAACCTTTTGCCATGTAAACCCTGACCACACCACCATCTGAGGTTGACCTTGCCCAGTCTGTCCTACCCCCTGGCTGCCAGCCTCACTACTTCCAAACAGTGATTTAGTTCCATCACTTTTGTGCCCATAAATCTGAATGTGTTTACAATGACGAGGTCTGAGAATGTCCACGTTGGTAAACCACTGGAAACATCTTGCGTGCGAGGCTAGGGGTGTAGCTTGGTGGCAGAACGCTTGTCTAGCATATGTGAGGACCTGGGCTCCAACCACAGCACCACAGAAAAATAAAGGCAGAAACTAATTTATGATGCATTCATACTATGGAATTCTACAGAACCACTGAACGAGACACTATGGGGCTGGTGAGGCGTGAAGGCTGCATCTTTTGCTGCCCAAGGAACTTTCTGCAGGGCAGCAACAGTCTGTATCTGCACTGTTGCATGCAGGAGCCACATGCAGCTGCTGAGCACCTGAAACGTGGCTCCTGTGACTGCAGAACTAATTCCTAAAGTCTACTTGATTTTAATGTAAATAGCCACATGTGGCTAGTGGCTACTATGATGAACTTAGGTTCCAGGTCCTGGATTTACCACGGACAAGAAACGGGACCTTAGACAAGTTATTCAACCTTTGATCTTTTAGTGCCCTCTGTAAAATTAGGATCAACTTTACTCACTTCACAGGCCAGTAGTGCTTAGAAAGATTCACTGTGTTACTGTCATTATTACAGCAGTCTTCCCTTACCCACAAGGGAATATGTCCCAAAACACCCAGTGGATGCCTGAAAACACAGATAAGACCAAACCTTACATATACTATGTTTGCCCTGTACCTATGATAAAGTTTAATTTACAAATTATGAGATTAGTAAAATAAAACCTAACAATATTCTGTAATAACAGTTATTTAAAGCTTAAAAATTGTTTTTTCTGGAATTTTCTGTTCAGTATTTTTGGAATGTGTTGATCTTGGAAACTAAAATTACAGAAAGAAACACTGACGATAAAAGGGAATGGCTGTATATACTAATAACAGGCTCACAACTCCTGGTATTTCATGACATGCTGCTGTATGAGCAAGACACACAATATATGTTATCACTTTAAAAAGTCTATCACAAGGCTGGGGGCTGGCAAATACGAGGTCATGAGTTCAATCCCTGGTACCAAAATAAGAAAAATCTATCACATACTATAAAAAACTTTTGTTAAAAGATATTCACCAAGGCCAGGCGAGGTGGCGCATGCCCTATAGTTCCAGTACTCAAAAGATTGAGGCAGAAGGATCACTAGGAGTTTAAAGCCAGCCTGGTCTACACAGTGAGTTAGGGACCAGCCTGAACCTCAGAGACCCTGTCTCAAAAAACAAGTACAAAAGATTTTCACCAAAACATGCGGAATGGTTCTGACCTAAATTGATCTTTCCTTCATATTTATACTTTCTACTTCCCTATGAAGAGTACATAATGCTTTTTAAATAAAAATAAACCTTTTTTTCCCGCTCCATTAGTAAAGCAAAAGATCCATGGAGTCCTCAATATACATACTAGGAACAACTTCCCTCTTGAGATTCTTATTTCCCTTTTCCTCACAACTCATGGGTCTGGGAAAATGGCCAGTCCACTCCTCACAGGGCCCTCTACTGCCCATCCTGTCCTTCCTCTGTGATTCCAAAACACGAATGGGTCCCCAAGACGCAGGTTTCTAGGCCAAGTCTCTTTAAATAGGCCAAAACCTTCCTGGGAGAGGAGAAGTCCGGGCATGTCATCACATCCCTGCCTCCACACTTTGTGAGCTGGCCTGGACACTGATCTAACATTTTACCACTGAACACTGTAGCGTTCAGTCACGTAAGTAGAGTAACCTAAATTTTTTAGGTGGTTGAAATTTTTTTTCTTGGTGAGTACCACTCCTGACTTCACAGTTAATACTGTGACAGTGACAAAGTACAAGGAAAGTGACATGGCAGAATGTCAAGTACAACATGCATTGGGTAATACTGCAATTGTCTGGAAGTTCAAGTTGAAAAGCTGCTCACAGAGCTGCCCACCTTCTCCTTGTCAAGAATTCTTCGTCATTCTGCAGATCATTTTCAGGGATCACTGTGTTTCTGTACTAAAGAATACTGACTGAAAGCAAAGTCAACTCCAAGGACTGCCCCCAGCTCTGAGGGCACAAAGCTGGAGACACTGTGTACCTTCAAGAAGCTTACATCTGGAGGTCACACCAAGGGGCGAATAAACAAAAACAAAGAAGCAGACCAAACAACGAACTTTAAAAAAAAAAAAAAAGTAACAAACTTGTACAGCTTCTACAAAAGAAATTCCTGCGCCTTCCCAAGCCCCACAGACTTAGACTCCTGTTTATCTGCTTTTCATCAGAATAAAAGGGCACCATTTCTTTTACGGCACTTAACACTTTATATTTAGGCCACTTCCGTAATTAAAAAACATTTCCCTCACCAGGGCCAGGGATTTAGCTCAGTGGCTTAAGCGCCTGCCTGGCAAGCGTGAGGTCGTGAGTTCGATCCCCGGTACCAAAAAAAAAAAAAAGAAGATGTACCCATTTCCCTCACCATACTGTCAACACTTTGAGAGTTGAGGCTGTGGTCAGTACAGGTGCCCAACATGCAGTAGGACGACAACACTAATCTCTGAAATCAGTGGGACGGACTAATCCCCCTTCAACTAGATCTTGTGGCACGTGGGACATAAGGTCCGCATTGCTTTTTAAGCCACGGACCCCGGTCCCAATGGTCCCTGCATAAGCTCGGACTAAAGGTTCAGAGATCTGGTCTGGTACAGAAGCAGGAAAAACAAAGATTAAAAAAAACAAAAACTTCCATTAGGGCGTGGTCCCCCACCAGGCCCAGCCAGGGGAAGCAGAGCCCTTTCTTCTGACTACAAATAACCAGGTGCTCTACGCTCCCATAGGAGGAGGACAAGAGAAAAGAACTAGGGAACCCCACCAGGACAGCTCTGCCCAAACTGTTCGCAGCCCACGCCGGGACGAACCCTGCTTCCTGAAGACCCAAGAACCATGCGACGCTCGCCACGAACGTCTCCTGCGCGTGCCAGGGAGCAAAGACGGGCACGAACCAACTCCGGAATTCGGGGAGGGACTGTCAGAGAAGGGGGATCCAAACGAGTCCTCTAGCTGCGGTGCTGTGCGACCTTGTGTAAGTCACTTAACGTCAGGGTCCCGTCCCCTCTTCTGTAAAACAGGGGCCTCAACAGATACCCTTAAGGTCTTAAGAAAGTAAAAGCTTTGCGGATCCCTAAGTGAAAACAGAACGGGGCAGTCGGGTCCAGGTTCCGGATGTGCCAAATTTAAACTCGCTAAAGGAAGCGCGAGACCGGCAGCGGCGGCAGCGGGGTAAGCAGAGCCCGCGCCCCTCGGCAGGTCCCCTTGGGCGGGCCCCGAAGCCCCCGCCTGGAACCCACTCACCTCGAGACACGGGTGCGCTCGAACCAGCTCCCCGACGGACTGCGGCAGCCTCACTCGCAGCCCATCCACGAGCAGCGGCATAACGAAAACCACAACAGGACGGGTCTTGGGAGGCGGCGGTCTCCTTAGTCCGGCGCTACCGCCGCTGCCCCCTCTTTCGGGCCGCCGCGTCCCGTCTGCCCCGCCCACTGCTGGGAAGTGTAGTCCAGACTAAAACAGCGCCTATCCAAGAGACCCAGGAAAAGCAGTGTGGGGCGCAAGACCTCACGGGAAACGTGGTCAAAACACGAGCCGGAAGTCGGCCTCCTCCGCAAGGGGTGCCGGGAAATGTAGTCTCAAAAGCGTGGGCGTGAAGAAGGGTCTTTCCACACCAAGTGGCGGCCTGACCAGAGGGCGGGTTTGGGGTTGGCGAGCTTCGCTTCAAGGCTCTGCCCCACCTTTCCTTAGGTAGGGTACCTTACTTAAGTTTGGAAATGTCTGCTCCACAGGATTTTACTTAAGTAACTGATGGAGAACATCTTTTTTTTTTAAAGCAAGGTCTCACTATGTAGTTCAAACTGGTCTTGGACTCACTGTGTAGCCAAGCTGCAACCTCTTGCCTCAGCCTCTTGAGTGCTGGGACTACAGGCATGTGCCACCATGCTCGATTTGACGTCAACCGTCTTAAATAGAAAATAGGACCCTACACATCAGTAAATTGATCCTGGCACTTGCCTGAAACCCCAGCACTCTGGGTGGCTAAAGGAGGAGGATCACAACTTTGAGCCCAGCCTGGAGAATTTAAGTTAACTGCAAAGACGCTGGGTTGAGTCATCAGTAACACAGGAGCACACAAAAATCAGCAGTAAAACGTGGTGCTGAGAGTTGCATGGGCACAATGCAAATGGGCTGGGAACTCTTGGGAAATAGCCACCCCACTAACGATAGGCTACCATGGTGGGAGGTATCTCCCCACTCAACTGCTCCAAGACCTCAGGAATTATTCAAGGAGTACCAGCTTTCCACCACACATGGCAGGAACTTCATCTGTCTTCTGCCTCCAATCCCACCGCAGTGTACTGGCCCCATTCAACAAAAATACCAGTAAAGAAGTGACTGTAGAAGACACTCATGAGTGGCTCCAGGTCCAGCTGACTTCAGTTTCTTACCCAAAATATTTTATTTCTTGCAGTCAGGAAAGTACTTCTCTATATTATCATACCTATGTGGGAACATTTGCATAATGTCTGTACCCAAACATGGTCAATATCAACACCTGTTAAAAGTTGGCTTTGACTTGCTGAAAGTTATACAAATAGCACTGTAAGCTAGCACTATCATCTTATAACATTTCTAGACAAGAGGGCTATAAGCAACTTGTTGTTAAAGCTGCTAAAAATTAAGTAAGTCCCATGTAGGAAAATCTGCGCTAAGATCAAGGTTAGAATCCAGAGTGATCAATTTTAAGTTGTTACCTTCACCAGTTACTTAACATCTCTCCAAGCCTGGTGGATGTAGTGGTGCATACCTGTAATCCCAGCACTGGGGAGGTTTAAGCAGGAGGATGCTAGCCAGTATGGTTTGAGACCAGCCTGGGCTTCGGTGACACCCTGTCTCAAAAACACAAAGTGGTTTTTAACTTCTAAGTGACTTTTTTTTTTCGCTAGTAACTTCAGGCTTATGAATCTGTAGACCAGTAGTGGCAAATCTATCCCATGCGTGCCACAGGCTGCTGTTTATTATCACTAAAGCTCTAAAAGGTTCACCATCAGTGTTCTACACTATGTCCAAGTCCAGACTAAATTACCAGCCCAAATCAGAAGCAAAATCATCTTGCTCACCTGCCCCCAATGCCATTATGTTCATGAAATTTCAAGGATATTCCGCTATTTTTCTATAGGTGTTCTTTCAAAGCATGTAATTTTCTTTGGAGAGGTGTTTCCTTGCATCTACTCAGGCTTGTCACTCTTGGCTGCATGTGCTTAGGGACAGCTGTGAACACTTCACAAGCCATCCTCATCACAGTGTGTTGTTTATTTCTGAACACTCCAAAGTATCCACTGGTGACAGCCCCCCTTTAAAACTGAGGACTCAGAAGCAGTTTCCCAACATAAAAAAACAGTGCATTAACACAACAAACACCAGTAACACACATACACACACATCAAGAGAATGTCTATGTAAGAAGTCTTTTTATGAAGGTCCTCCTCTTTATTGACATAACAGTGAAAATTCCAGATTAACCATATTGTTGTATTTTGACAAAGGGTATTTTACTCAACCTGCTTTAAAAGTAAGACTTATTTGTAAATATATACATTCTTCTGTATTTTAACTACTTCCTGAACCAGTGACCCCACTCACTTCCCACTAATTTCATTTACTTATTTTACCCATGGTTTTGTCAGCAGTTAAAAAAGAAAATCTTAAAGGTTCTAAATTACTTTGAATCAAGTCACCAAAAGAAAATCATCCAAAACCTTTTTTAAAGCAATAAAAATTTCCTTTTTCCAAAAAAGTTATTTACAGACAATTCAAACTCTACATTGCCATCAATGTTGATTATATAAGAGTATATACAAGAGCCCTAGGAAATATTTCATTAGAAAATATTTGTAATCAAGAAAATACTGCTTGCCTTTAAATAAATAGATGTGGCAGATAATAAATACGCTTTTCACAAAGACACAAAGTATACATATAAAGAACGAAAGAGAAATATACTTAAGGTTCAAACGGACTCTGTAAGCGCTTGCACGAAGTTGTTCAAAGCAAGGCTGAGATTCTTTTCTCTCAGTGTTTAGTTACAAAAACATGGAGACTTGCTCCAGAAGGATTTTATCAAGCTGCATTGACGATATGCACAACCATTAGATGAAGTCAGCAGGAGTAACTTTGGCCTATTGTTGACAGCAAACCATTTTGCCAAATAACCGAGAAACATTTCAAAAAAACCGAATGATACTGGTCAAAACCAAATCTAATGAGCAGGTTCATTCTAACAGAATGTTTGGGAGTCAAAGGATAAAATACTGTCTTACTTTTACAAAAAGCCCAAACCCACTTTCTCAACATGAATTTCATTTACCTGGACCTCCACTTTTCTTTCAAATCCATTTTTACACTGAGTACATTATTTGTCTGATCCTGTTTCCATAAATTCCTCTCCCTTCCCTCATCTTCTACGGTCCTCTGGAGTCCCTGGAGAGGTTCATTAACACCAGTTCAAAAGTGTAGTATCTTATACCACCTCTGGCATCACCCCACTTTCCTTCCATCTTCTCTGAACTCAGAAAAGTCCCAACACAAAAACACAGTTACAGCAGAAAGTAAACAATATAGACAAAATAAAAATTCTGATTTTTGTTGTTGTTTTCTGAGTCAGGGTCTATGTAGTTCAGTTTGGCCTTGAACTGTAAAGGGTTTGTCACTGAAATCATACCAAGAAAGTCCTGTGACTATGGCTCTAAAAAGAACCTGTGTTAAAAAAAAGGCCATTTGTTAAAATGGGCTAGTGCTAATATAAAAATTTTTTTAAAAGATACATTAAATTAACAAGCAGTCTTCAACATTTATCATTAAACTCTTTGTAAAATATTGCACATGATAATCTTCTGTCTGTAAGAGAAGCAAAAGAAAACATAACAAAAAAAAAGTCTATTCAGACACTAGGTGATGTCTAAATAGAATGTACAATGCCTAAGGTATGTCCTACAGTCCAATCAATGCCTAAACAGTACGAGCCTGGGCACTGAAGGCCACACTGGGAAGAGTGATACACCTCAATCACAAATTCTTGAGACCAGAGGGGAGTGGACAGGCATGTATACCATAGGTGGGGAGCCCACGCTACTGGAAGGACTTCGGAAATGTGCATCAAGGGAGCTTGGTGTAATCCCAATCACAGAATCGTTCTGAGGCACTTCACCTTTCAAAAAATCATCATCTTCATCTTCTATTATCTCCTGGGATACAAAATCCAGATTATCAATAAGATCATAAATAATGGTTTGAAAGTTTTCAGGAATTCCTTTCCTATTTGGCACAGTGGTGTGCACTGTAATCCCAGCTACCAAAGAGGCTGAGGCAGGAGGATCACTTCAGCCCAGTTTATAATCAGCCTGGACAACACACCAGACCGCATCTGAAAATAAAAAAATCCTTTCCACAAGAATATGTTAGTTCTTTCTTTTCTTTTCTTTTCTTTTCTTTTCTTTTCTTTTCTTTTCTTTCTGGTTTTTTGAGAAAGGGTCTCACTATGTAGTTCAAGATGGCCTTGAACTCATTTAGCCTAGGACTTGGCAATCCTCCCATCTCAGGCTCCTGAGTGCTAGGATTACAGGGATGTGACACAATGTTTGGCAGGAATGTACTATTTCTATAAAGATGAAGATAAAATATCTTAATTTCAAAATTAAGTACTTTTGATATTTAGCTCATTACAAATAATCCAAACAATTGCTCACCACATTTCATAATTAAGCTCAATGACGGCATATAACATAACACGGCATTCTTGCTCAGTGTTACAGCCCTTCTGTCTTTTAAAAGACTGAGTGAATGAGCCCCAAAATGCAAACTATAAGGACATTAAGCTTTACAAAAATTACTTATTAAGAATAAGAAATAGGGAAGGGGAAGGTAGCTCAGTAGTAGACCACTTGCCAGTATGCACAGGCCCTGGGCTCCATCCTAGTACCAAAACAGCAACAAAAAAACATTACTCAGGTCTGGACTTTTGTAAAGGTAAAATGAGTAAGACACAGTATTAATAAAATCTAACAGTTCTATTTACTATGTGACTGTGGCCCACACCCACAAAAAATCTGTGAGAAAGTATGCTACATCATAAATTTACCTTTTTAACAGGTTTCTTAAATTCCAGAAGCTCTTCATCATTCATGTCTTCCCATGTCTGATAAATAGGATCAATGAATTTCTTTGACCTGTCAGTAGGGATCACATTTCAAAGTCCAGTGAAATATTTCATCAAAAGTCACAACATGTTATACTTTTTTCTTATGAGATCTATTTTCTAAAACCAAGAAGACTATAGCTCCAATGTTTTAAAATATTCTGTGTAAGTACCTTAACTGATGTGGCTCTTATTCTGTTGACTTCATTCACTCCTACAGATGAGACTTCAAATAGCTATTGTTTCTCACATTTCAAATGGAACTGTTTCTAAGCTACAAGGAGTGATCAAAATATACAGCGTATGTTTAGAGTTTATTTATTTACTTATTGTCTTTTTGAAACAGTTTCACTATGCAGTTCAGGCTGGCCTTGAACTCACTTTGTAGCCCAGGTAGGCTATAAACTCACAGCAATCCTTCCATCTCAGCCTCCCAAGTACTGGGATTACAGGAATGTACTGCCAAACCTGGCCAAATTTTAAAAAAAGAAGTTTTAACAGGAAAAAATACATTGCCAAGAATGATGAGTGTGTTCAAAGTGTGGGGGAGTACTTCAGGGGTTTAAGAGATATCCTAAATATCAAATGTAGCAAAACCAAGTATCTATCACAGTTAAACTCACCACTGTCAGTGTCCAGTGCTTGGAATGACCTACCTCTTAAGCACACAAGGATCAAAGGGGAAGAAGGTGTCAAGTGGGTTTGTGCAGGTCTGCACTGAGTCCCCTCCAGCTGTGTTTCTAATAACTGGTAGCATCTGCCGATTGTTCCTCTCAATGATAGTGTAGCAGAAGACTAGTTGGTATTTACTGTGGAACACCAAAACCAACACAGATGGAGACTATTAACAGGCTGGAATTACTCTAGCATGGATATAACACATGTGACAACTGTAATGACCACAGCACTACTGCTGAACATAGTAAGTACAGAAAAGTAACATATAACAACACTTTTACAGCAGTTTCCTGGGTCTGTTACAAGTTTGCTAAGAAACAAAATGTGGCTACTATTACTTGGAATATGAAAGTGGGCTTAGATTAATAGGTAGTATGAAAAATTAGTATGTCTACAAAGCAGAATTCTTAGTTTACAGAGACAGGTGGTTTATTTCTGTTTGCAAAAGCTCTGGGGCACTGGTGAAAAGGGGACTCAGCAGCTACTTAGGGGGCAACTGTAGTTACGACGGGAAACCTGGATGCTGCTCAAGAAAACCCTCCAGGCTCACAGTAGCCAGGGATGTACTCCTGGGTCCTTAGGTCATTCCTGGCATTTTAAGCAGATCTTTCCACTTCTAACAGAAATAGATGGCATCTCTCTCCTTCCTGGTGGGAGTGTAAATCAGCAAATCCATACATCTGCTGCAAGTGAAGCCCTGAATCTCCGACAGATCCCAGTACTGTAGTTCAGACTGTGTGACGAGGAGTAGGATCTTGCCAAGAGTGCTCCTAAGCTATTGTTCCCAATCCTGAAAAACTTAACATGGCCTAAATCTCAAAAATAGCTTGATACAAAAACCAAACCAAGCCAACCACAGTAGCTGAAATAGAAGTAAAGCTCTATGTGTCAGTATAGCTGCAGCTCAGAACCATCAGGAAGCAACACCAACAGCTGCAGACTGATATACAAGCTCCTAGACACTGACCTTTATTTCAATCCCCTGCTCTCCGCCTCACATTTGTCTCTTTGCCTGAGTGGCACATGCCAACCCTGAACCTCGAGCCTCTCTGAACAACTGGGTCATCAGATGCTGCCCTCTGCCTCATCTGGAGGTTTTTCTAGAAGCTGCTGGCTCTGTTTTATCAGTCTATACCCTTCCAGCTGCTTCCTGTCTTTGTCAGTGTGCATGAATCTTCCACCTGCTCAATGATATTGCTTCTTGGTTCCTTTTCTAATCCCTTTTTCTTTTTGTGTCTTTTTATTTAGGTAGTGCTGGGGATCCATGTAATCAAACCTAGGGTGCCACACATGTCAAGTAAATGTCCTACCACTGAGCTACAACCTTCAGTCATTTTGAGATCTCAGAAGAAAGGATACCTTGAACTAGATGCTCAGCAAATAATTAAGGCTATTGAGTAAGCGTAGCAAGCTGCCTAAGAATAACATGACATAAAAGAAGAATAATCCTAACTGTTTAAAGACTTTAAGCTATGATCCTGCCTGAATATCCTACTTAAATGCCCAAAGTCTAATAAATCACTGTCTCCTTGAAGCAGAATAACTTAGTGAGTGCTAACAAAGGAACCAGAGTGGGTGCATTTGTGTTTTTAAATTTTTGCTGCTGGAGACTGAGCCTATGACTCCATGCACACTAGGTCAGTGTTTTACCACAGAGCCACACCCCAACCCCAGCTGCCCGCACTGATGTCTCAGCTCTGCAGTCTACATGACATTAAGCAAGGAATTTAACTTCTTTCTGCCTCCATCTCCCCATTTACAAATGGGGTAAATAATACAATCACAAAGTTGTATGAATATCAAATGAGCTCTGTAGGAAGTGCTTAGACTATGCCTAACATACAGTAAAGGCCACATAGCTACTTGGCCTGAGATTAGACAGTTCTTTTGTAAACTAATCTTCTATTGGTGAATATTTACTTCATGACCAATTTATTTTTACTGGTATTACAAGTGTCAGTCTGTTAAGAACCTCCAGCTTATATATTCTCAGCTTATAGTTGCCTTAGGTGAGTTGCTAGGCTTTTGTCCAATTATCCCCTTCAAAAAAGTAGTAAAAATTTCCAGTGACATCAAAGTATAAAAACAATAGCTTCAATGCAATATTTCCTGTAAAGGCTGGGTTACTAGCGTTTTAATTTTTTGAGACAGGGTTTTGCTATGTAGTTTAAGCTGGCTTCAAACTCACTATGTAGCCCAGGCTGGCTTGGAACTCAGGTAATCCTCCTGCCTCAGCCTCCCAAGTGCAGAGATTACAGGTGTGCACCACCATGCTCAGCTTTTAATGTTCTATTATTCTCAAAAAAAAGTAATGGAATTTTACAAGACAAACACAAACACGTATTTACTTTGAGTACCCTACCACAACAGTTCATTGACCTCACACATTTACTTTTAAATAACATCCATAAAAGAAACTGCAAATAACTTACTTTGTGATAGCAGCAAAGAAGTTAACCACGGACGGCAGGCAAATCTTCAGAGGGTTTAGCTGGCTCATCACTATACGCTGAAAATTTAGACTCTGAAGGTACCTTAAACCTTCAATTTAAAGAAGAAAAAAGTTTTTCAAAAGGTACAAATACAATAGCAAAGTCTAACACATTTTCAAAAGCACAAATTATCACATACTAAGAAAACTGTGCACACTTCAGCAGCACAAATACTAAATAAAGTTTTGGACCATCAGTAGTGGCACATGCCTGTAATTCCAGCACTTGTGTTGCTGAGACAGGAGAACCCTGAGTTTGACTCCAGCCTGAACCCCACAGTGAGACCCTGTAGCCAGTAACAGAGTATGCGCCTCACATTCATTTGTTCATTCATTCTTGCCGTACTGTACTGAAGATTGAACTGTGCTTTATTCCCAGCCCCCCTTTTTTTTCTTTTTTGAGGGAAGGGCTTGTTAAATTGCCCAACTGGGACTCAAACTTTCAATCCTCCTGCCTCAGCCTCCCAGTCTTGGGATTACAGGTGTGTGGCATCCTGCCTAGCTTTTTTCATTTTTAAAATGCTTTAAAGGTCGGATTAGACACATCATGAGGCTGACTGCATTCACTTATGACTGAAACAGCTTTTCTGAAGAATATAATTGATTCCTTTAAAGACCCATGTAAGCACGTGATTTCTGTGTGCTGTACTCTATGAAAATGTGGAATGTACATATCTGTAAGTTCAGCATATACTTGTTTATAACAGAGGAAAAACCATGAAGTATGATTACAGCTAAAATCCAATATGCTACAATACAAAAGTATCTTGTTTTAAACTGTATGTCCTGGATTATGAGTTAAGTTCAATGTTATTTTCATGTATGATTAACTTATATTTCTTTCCTTTTTAGACAAAACCTCTGCCTTGGAACTAAGCTGGGCATGGTTAAGGGCCCCTTTCCTTTAGCAACTTAGAAGGCTGGGGCACAAAGATCTCAAGTTTGAGAACAGCCTGGGAAATTGATATCATGATAGCCTTTCTCATATACCTCTCCTATACTGGTAAAATACAGGCACTTTATTATTTTAAGAAGCAAGCAGACAACTTATAGCTTGTGCTTAAGACTATCTTCTACGAAGTTTCTTCAATGTATACTTTGATTACAAAATTTACATAAAAGGGATGTTACAACTTGCAAGAAAATTTTCCTTTAATCAAGATCCCAGGCTTATAAAGCCTTATCTTCCTATTAGCTCATACAACTTTAATGCCCACATCTTTTTAGCATGCAGGGCATAAGTAAATATATGTGGCAGCACACATGTGCAATTCAGTACAGAGCTCTGGTTCTTACTTCAGCAGACTGTGTCACCAGAGGGCAGCTGGCGGTATCTGGAGATGGTTTTAGTTGTCACAATTGAGAAAGTGTATGAGGGGGATACGGTGGGGAAGGAAGGACATCTGGTAGGAGGATGTGAGGGATGCTGCTAAACAACATACAGGATAGCCCCCCCGCCACGATGAAGGGTTATCTGGCCCAAAATGTGGAGAGCCAAGGCTGAGCAACCACACCTTATAGGAAACAGCTGTAACTTACCTGATTTTGTATGAAAATAAAACAACCTAAACTGATTCAATTACATTGTTCTTGGGACTCTTTTCATCTGAAAAATACATTAACAAGTTTCGTCTGGTAGGTTTGCTGTGAAGTCTCAGAAGTCCGCAAAAATGAAAACCGGTGAATTATTCCTCCATACTTGAGAGAGAGGAGCATAATCCTATGACCGCAGCTTTACAATCAGCCTAGGGTAGCTGCAGCCTCTAATCCTGGCAGTAACTATGTCAAGCACAGTCCTTCTGTGGGCTGTTCTCAGGACAAGGAGAGGCTGCATTGGAAGTGCTGTGCAGGGCATCAACACAGCACAAGATCTCAGCCTCACTGCTAAAGAAGGCTTCACTTTCACTCTCTGAAGTAGTGATTCTCAACCTCAAACAGATCCACAGTTAAAGAGAAGGATTGAAAAGCTTCTAGGAGTCTGTAAAATGCTTGGAATTACTTGTATAAGTGTGAGTGCACAAGCATTTTTCTGAATCCATAGTTTCCATTACAACTTCCAAACAACCAAAGAATTACCATTTGAAGTATGACAAGTACTCTGAGAAAATCCAGTTTGAGACCATCAGTCCTACTTACTGACCTTCTTTTAGGTTGCCATCTAAAAGCTGCTTGTGTCTAAAAACGAAGGTGTAGAACACAGCTTGGCAGGCTGAATAAAATGGGCCATGGAGAGCAACATCACAAAAAGCCTTTGCTCCTGAATCCTGGTTATTAAGGTATATGTGCAGCCAGTTAACCAAAAGATCAAGGCATGACTTTACAGTACTGGAAAGAAGAAAAGCTCAAGTCAACTTTACTTGTTCATGAGAAAACCAGAATGATATAAAGACACACAACTGCCACCCATCATGAACCACAGAAAGTTCACAGGCTGTACGTATTATCCATGGATTGAGGGTGTAGCTTCTCAGTGGTTAAATGGTTGCCCAGGACACATGAAGCCCTGGGTTTAATCCTTAACAGCGGGGTTGGGGGGAGATCCCAAACCAAACCAAACCCAACTCCACAGGCAGAGAAAAGCAGAGGAAGGGAAAGGAAGATGGATTGTGGAAGACAACCTTTCAATTACAATATAGGTGAAGCAGCACCCACCTTCTGGAAACAACAGGTAAGCCCCTAAGGGCATCCCAAGGATTGGAGGACAGTTTCTCCTAATCAACTCTAAAGGGCTTCTTGGATGGGCTTCTAGCCCTGAGGATGGTATGATCAAAGAACCAACATCTCACAAACAGAAGAAAGAGTCTAATGGGCGCCACTACTCCGCATGGTATTCTGATGTCCTATGGTCAACAATTTACATCAGGTGGATTTAGTTATTCCAAAAAGGTTTTTAAGAGCATCTTTGCCTAAAGTGATCTTCACAGATCACCTAAAGAAACTAGCTTTGGATTACATTTTTTTTTTTTTTTGGGTGCCAGGGTTTGATCCTAGGGGCCTTACACATGCTAAGCACACGATCTGTATCACTGGGCTACATCCTCAGCCATTCCTATTACCTTTAAAGGATTTTCTTCAGCTCTAACAGATACAGTTGATTTGGAATGCTCATGAAAAATGACAACACTATAAAATCAATCAAAATAGTATATAATGCTATATCCTGTGCACAAAGACAAATGTATTTCACATTCAAGTGAAACCACACAGAACAGCTAACAAAAGCTTTGCCTGAGAATTTACATCTAAAACAGGAGACACTTTATTCTGACAATGCTTACTGGCAATGTAAATGTCTTACATAGTGGGGGGACAGATCTCTTTTAGTTTAAAGATAAGCCCCCCCCCAAAAGACAGATATTTCTTTGATATGACACAATGCTGTCATCTTTATAAAGCATGATATTAACAAGTACTTGCAAAATTAGGTTACTTACATAAGAGGAACAAATTTAGCTCTTGCCAAAAAGCTCCCAATATAATTTCCAGCAGCTTGCCTGATGATGGCAGGATTATTTGGATCCTGTAATTTTTTCCAGAGATGTTCCAAAAATGCTTCTGCAAATCCCTATACAAAGAGAATATGGGGCCGGGGATGTATCTCAGTGGTACAGTGCCTGCCTGGCAAGCAAGAGGCCCTGAGTTCAATTCCCAGTTACCTCCCCAACGCCTTCTCCCCCGCCAAAATTAGAACTTGTTGGCCTGATCGCTTATTAATGCTTAAGCTTTTCTGGCTATCAGAATCCCAAGATTTTTTCACTTCTTTAACGTGGGAATTAAGTTCTAGTATCTCAGTTATGCCATGAAATAATGAATACAGTAACTATGATTCTTATTTTTGAAACATCATAAAATAATACTAAAAACTGAAGGCATCTCAGGTATGAAATAGCCCAGTGGACCCTAACCATAGCTGAGCATCCAGATCAACGCTAAGTGCTGGGCATTTTGCTGGACATCTGTTCCAGCTACTGGAGAGGCTGAGCTAAGAGGGTCACCTGAGCACTGGAGTTCCAGTCCAGGCTGGGCAAAACAGCAAGACTACCTCAACAACAATAAAACATTAATCTGAAAGATGCAGATTCAGTAGATCTAAGATAGGGCCATGGAATCTGCATTTTGTAAGACCCTTGAAGTGAACTCCAGCCAAAACTGGAAGCAAGAAATCAGCAAACTTCTCTGGAATAGGTAGACAGTATCTTCTCAAATGGCAAAGTATCCTCCCTGTCTTTGAGCACAATGAATTTAACCATACACAGAAATATGAATTAAAATACAAAGCTAGTATTTGAATGAGCATACTAATCATAGAAAAACAAAGGTTCTTACAAAAGTCTATCATTGCTTAACTTCTCTCAAATACCTAGCTCTTTTCTAAAGCTAGCAACATCAGGTTTGGGCAGATTAAATTTAACTTTCTTAGCCATTATCTAACTGTTCAAAGTAGCTACCAAAGAGTTGCAAAGAAAAGGTAAGAGTCTTTTGTATTTTCTTCCCCTACCAAAAGAAAACCAAAACCTGAAGCTTTAAAATTTGGAATTAAAAAGTTTAATTGGGGCTAGTTAGGATTCAACCCTGACAAAGAACAAAGGAAACATATATTCCATATGATTTTTTTTTTTTTTTTTTGACACAGGGTCTTGCTATGTTGTCCAGACTGGCTCTGAACTGACTATGTAACCCAGATTGGCCTCGAACTCCCAGCAATCCTGCCTCAGCCTCCTGAGTGCTGGGATTATAGGCATGTACCACCATGCTCAGCCCTATATAAGATTTTAGTATGAAGTCTGAAGCAAAGGGTACCACCTAGTGACCAAAGGGATAACATCATCAGAACTCCCAGCTACACTGACAGGCATCCACCAGTATGGCAAAGAAGGAATGTCATTGTACTAAGGGTAGTAAGAAAATAAGCTCAAGTGAAAGAAATTCCCATGATCTCCCTCTAACTTAGTTTTTAAGGAAATAACTGTACACAAGAATAAGATAATAACCTTTTTACTTACCAATTTGAAACTACAGAGGTAAAACATGAAAAACTGTACATGACAGGAGGCATGGGTGGGCAACAGGAGTTTGTCAAAGATGGCTATCAAATCGCGATATAAATCCTTTGTTTTGTTGTTATCAATCTTACCTACAGAGAAAATTTGGCATGTCAGTTCTTTAAATAGCTATTTTCAAGCTACCAGTTTCATTTGTTGATTTTTTAAAAAGAATACAATATAATTAAGATATGCAGCATTACCTACTAGGCTACGATTAAAACAAAATGCCAGACTGCAGATTTTCAAGTATAATAACCCATAACTTAACAAGACTGTCTCAAAACATTAAGGCTGCAAATCCCTGGGTGCAAAGACCCAATCCCCAGTACAGGGCCAGGGATTTAGCTCAGTGGCATAAACTGAGCTTGCAAGCACAAGGTCGTGAGTTTGAACCCCAGTACCAAAAGGAAAAAAAAATCCCTAGTACAACAGCAACAACAACAGCAATAAAACAGTAAGTAGCCAGAACTGACAAGGAAGTAAGCAGACTGTCATTTCACACACACAGTTGTGAAGCTATAAATCTAAATATTTTTGAAGGGCAACTTTATGAAACAAAGATGTAACTGGTACAGCCAGAAATTTATCACAAGGAAAATAACCGAAGACATTGTATAAGATTTCATTATGCTGTTTTTATGGAAAAAAAAAAAAAAACTAGTTAAATCCATATGATCAATAAAAACTACTTTAGGCCAGGCATAGAGACATGTGTTGGTAATCCCAGATACTCAGAAGGCAGAGGCATGAAGGTGACCAGTGAGGCCAGTCCCAGCAACTTAATGGAATCCTGTCATAAAATAAAGTAAGTTTGAGATGTAGTTCAGTATTAGAGCACTTGCTTGGCAAGCATGAGGCCCTGGACTCAATCCCCAACACTGGGGATACAAAAAGAAAACTGCTTTAGAACAGTAAACTATATGAGAGTACAGCCACAATTCAGGAAAAGAGCAGGTTATGAAACACTGTTTAGTATGACTCTCAAATCCAGGTTTATCTGGGGCTAAGGATGTAGCTTAATGGAAGACTGCTTGCCTAGCATGCACAAGGGCCTAGGTTTGATCCCTAGCCCCTAAGTAATCAATAAAGCCATAAATATATACATGTTAACAGAAAAGGAAAATATATCAACATGCTAATAATGATTCAACATGCTAATAATACTAAGGAATAATAATGATTCCTTAGTAGGAACATGGCCATTTAAATTGTCCTTATCCTTTCCTATACTTTCCAAATTTTGTCTAATCAACATGTCTTATTTTTTAAATAGCAAAACAGTTAGAAAGAGTAGTAAGGTCAACCAGATTCATGTCTTCTTATACTACTAGCCTCATTATTAAATCTTAGCGAAGTACACAGACAAAAATTTTATATATTTTTCATGGCAAAGTATCTAGGGAAAGAAGCACACTGGTTTGTTCAGTATAGTCCTGACACCTGGCATGACAATGGTATCAATAGAGATCTTCTAAATTAAGTACGTAACACCAAGGGCCACATTGCAGTGCCTACTACTGCCCCATTCTTAATGTCCTAAGCAACTTATGTATAATTTGACCTCTGCCTCAGACTGACCAAACTCCATAATCTTTTAATGCAGTAATGAAAAGATCAGGGGCTTTGACAATAAATGTAACTGAGTCTCAATACCAACCCCACCATTTGCAAGCTGTGTGACACTGGCAAGTGAGTTGATCTCTCTCAACCCTTTTTCCTCTCATACTAGATTTTTTCTGAGGCTGGTACTGGGGATCAAACTCATGACCTCGCGCTTGCCAGGCAGGCGCTGTGCTGCTGAGCTATCCCTAGCCCCTCATGCTAGGTTTTTATTAGTACTAGATCATATATATACAGAAGATGCCCAAAGCAGAGCCCACATTAGCTATGGAAGATCACAGGCTGTTACCATCCACATAGCAGACGTCTTTGACATAGGACAAAAGCAAAGACAGCAAGATGTCCAGGCGTTCAGCTACAGGATGGACCATCTGACCAAGCTGCTCAGGACTACCCTTTGCTTCTCTTTCAGCTTCTTCATCTTCATCCTTTGAAGAAGTAAAAACCAACATTTACAAATTCAGTGAAAGTGATTTAGTGGGAAAACTCTCACAAGTGATTATTTTCTCTACAGGAAAAGGGAGAAAATACATAAATACATTCCTAGGCAGGGGCTCTTAATCAGGGATGTGACTCAGAACCACTTGTGAAATTTAAAATAAAAGCAGATTCAGAGCTCCAGTTTGAGTATACTCTTTTTGTCAGTTGTAGGATTGAACCCAGGACTCTGCACATGCTAAGACTCTGTTCTAGCCCTGAGAGAAAGCTGCAGGCTGCCTTTTCATTTCAAAGACCTCAGGACATTGATCATGCAAGTATCAGGCTTCGCTTGTCCCTGCTGCTGATGCCTAGCCTGGTGGGCACTCTTAGTGCTGGGTTCCCTTTTCCAGGTCAGGGTATCAATCTTAGGGTTGCTGTGAGTGTTGGCGGCCAAGAACCAGCAGGTGTTCCCCTTACCCAGCACAAAAGGAGCCAAGACTGTCCCTCTGACTGACTGACAAGGGGCCAGAAGAGCACATCTCCCTGGCTTCAAGCTAGGATCAAAGTCTTAAGAGCAATTTATGTTCCAGAGCAACTCATAAGATCAGACTACTGCTGCTCATCAAGGGAGATCAAACCTTTGCTTACCTCTTTCCCTTGCTCTCTGCTGCTCCCTGACAAACTCTCCCACAGAACTCCTGAAGACTTAGGCTCCACATCAATTGACCCCATCAGTGCTCAGCTAACACCCAAGATGGAAAACTGCAGCCTTAAGGTAGCTAACTGGCAAAACAAAAGCTAAACTACTGTGCTTTTCTATTTATCACTTGTTTCAGCAAAAACACTGAAAACATTGTATGAATGAAAATTAACCAGGCATAGTGGTACATGCCTGTAACCTCAGCACTAAGGAGGCTAAGGCAAAAGGATCACTAAGAGCTCAAGACCAGCCTGAACTACGTAGCAGAACCATGTCTCAAAAAACCAAAACTAAACCCCTTCCTCCGCAAAAAAGAATGAAAATATTTCACCAAATCCTAATTCAAAGCTCTAAATACAAATTAATTATACTATACAGTCAACAACATGGCAGCAAAATTCTTATGTAAGGAATTTTTAGATTTGCTAAACTATTTTTAATTGTTTTAGCCTAAAGCCTTGAAAAACGGAAGAAGCCCCTTATATCTCTTTCCATACTCTAAAATGATGAACTTCACAGACAAAGATATGCTTTATCAGAAATGCTAACCATATTAAACAATCCTTCCATAGAATCTGTCCCACTGCAAGCTTGAGCAGCTGTGTCCTCAGCATCTTCAATATCCTGCCTTGATGCATTCACCTACAATGTAACAAAATAATAACAGTCAAAAAATAAGTAATAAAGGCACTTAAAATGCAACTATTTGAGGGCTGGGATTCACCTGCCACACATACTTCAAAGGCTCCACAACAGCACCTTATACAGCACAATTATAGTACAAACCTATAAACTGAGTTGCATCAGGAAGGAATTTTATATTAAACATTACAAGCCTCTTTTACTGGATAAATAAAAGCGTTATGAACTTTGACAAGATACTCTCAATCAGCCTCAACATGGCCAATATTTACTTTCCCTATGCTCAAGACCATATATGTTTTATAAAGCATTATCATCAATTATCAGAGTAGAAAAACGATAAAGTACCAGCCAAATGTGAATGATTAAGTTTTCACCACACTTCATATACCTCAGTTTAACAAATTGTTCAAATCATGCCTTTTTAAACTCTCTACACATGATCTTTGTAGGCATACTTTTTTTATTTTTGGTATCAGGAATCAAACTCAGGTCCTCACATTTGCCAGATGCTGTGCCACTGAGCTACATATCCCCAGCCCGGCAGGCATACTTTAAAATGCTCCTTTAAAATACACCAGAGAAAGACTACAAAGATTACACCGGCAGTTGGCAGAACCCCAAAGTGCCTACATATCCAACTTCCAATTCTTTGCAGACCTGCTTTGTTCTATCTCCCAGCTCCCCTAGAGTAAAAATGTTTTTCTGCACCAAGACTTTGATCTCCCCAGGCCACAAACCTGCTCAGGTCTTCCCAGTTCTGACCCAGGTCTCTCACCACTCTCTGTGCCTTTCCCTTACTAGTAACACTGAAGGAGGTCTCTACCAGCCCCACTTCTAACCATCCACACTGTCTCCTGAAGTAGTCTCGGTCTCTTTAGTGACAAGACCTTCCAGAACGCACCAAAGACCACCAAATGCAAGCATTCTGCTTTTCTCAATCTTCTTCAAAACGTCAGCAACACATGATGGGGCTGCACAGGTCATTCTTAAGAATTCTCCTGCAGCATTCACACTCACTTCCCACCTTCTGACCACCCTTCCCCTCTTCAGCCTAACCTGTATGGTTCCATAGGTCTGTTCTGAGTTCCTCACCTGTAGCTACAGCTACCTGTTGAGTATTTTTCATCTAGGAGCCCTAGCAGCAACTCAACTGCCTAGAAAGGAACATGGATCTTCCAATCTCATTTCTTTTTGCTTTTAATGGAAACACCAACAATCCATTCCACAGGTAACTATAAGATTTCTTTTCTTACCCTCTGCTTCTCCACTTCTAACTCAGTCTTAGGGACCAGTTCACCTTTCCTTCACAATGTTGCTAGAATCCACCATTCCCTTTTAAACTCTGCACACATCTTACTGTGAACACTTTTTTATCATGTGCACTTGGAAACTCCCAGCACACAGAGTATGGGGAAAGTTAAACGAAGCAAGTAAGAGTGCAACTGGAATCTTCTGCATTGTTGCTTCTATTGTTTCACATACTATGATTATAACAAGTACTATATATTCAGTAAATGAAAAAATCGAAAAAAAATAGATTTAATACTTACATCCAATTTGAGTAGCTTTTCAATAACAAGTTCTAGAATGTCACGCCTTAAGGTTGGAAAATAGACACTTATCCTTAGTAAATTATGAACATAACATTCCTAAAACACAAAACATCAAAACATAAGTGTTTTAGCACAGATGGTTTCCTAATTGTATAAGCAAAGTATCAACTATGCAGTTAGTTTTTTTGTTTTTATTTTGAGAGAGGGTATCACCATGTAGTTCAGGTTAGCCCTGAACTCATTATGTGGTGCAGGCTGGTCCCAAACTCATGGTGATTCTCCTGCCTCAGCCTCCTGAATACTGAGATTCTAAGCATGGACCACCACCTCCTAGCTATAGTTTAAATAAAAATTACTCAGCAATGTTCCTAGATACTATCTCAGTGCAATTCCTTCAATTATCTCCAATAAATCAAATTTATAATTTACGTATTTCTACACTTTTAAAAACATCTTAATGAGCTATAATTCACATACCACACAATTCATTCATTTAAAGTATCCAACACTTTCAGTACATTCAGAGTTGTAAACCATCACCATTCTCAATTTTGGAACACTATCACCCTAAAAGGAAATTTCTTATCCATTAATATATCATGTCTAAAAAATGTGGGTCTAGGCTAGGTGTGGTGGCACATACCTGTAGTCCCAGCCCTTTGGAGGATGAAGCAGGAGGATCACAAGTTCAAGGCCAACCTGGGCTACAATGTGAGATCAAGAACAGCTTGGACTCACATAGCAAGACCAGTAGCCATCTTAAAAAAACAAAAACAAGGGCTGGGGATTTAGCTCAGTGGCACAAACATCTGCCTTGCAAGTGTTAGGTTGTGACTTTGATCCCCAGTACCAAAAAAACAAACAAACAAAAAACCAAACAAAAACAAAACACAAAAATGCAGCCCTAGGTAACCTTGAGTTTATGCTGTTTCTCTCAATTTTTATATTCTAGACATTTCATATAAATGGAATGTGATCTTTCAGCATGATTTCAAGGTTTACTTATGTTGTAGTATGAATTTTACTACTGAATAGTTATTCATTGTATAGATGCATCATGTTTTGCTTACCTGTCAGTTAATTATTAGGAACACATATGCACAAGTTTTTTGTAGACATATATTCATTTTTTTGGTTGTGTACCTATCAGTGGGACTATTAAATTCTAAATTTAACCTTTTTGAAGAACTGTCAGAGTTTTCTAAAGTGACTGCATGATTTTACATTCTTACCAATGAAGATTCCAGTTCACATCCTAGGTATTACTTATTACTGTCTTGTCCTTTGGGCCACAGATAAGCTAGTTTAGATGTGAAGTAGTTTAGATTATCAATCCCTTGTGGTTTTGATTTCTAGTTCCCAGATGGTTAATGACCACGCTGAATTTTTCAGGTGCTTATTTTGTTTTGAAGAAGTGCCTATTTGAGATTCCTTGCCCACTTTAATTGGGTTATTTGCTCTTATATTATTGAGTTTTAAGAGTTTTGACAGAAGTCCTTGGGCCAGAGATTTAGCTCATTGGTCTAAGTGCCTGCCTGGCAAGTGCAAGGTCATGAGTTCAATCCCTAGTACCAAAAAAAATAACCCAACACTGTAAATTGAAAAAAATAAAAGAAAAACAAGACAGAAGTCCTTTATCAGACATAATTTGCAAATATTTTCTTTCACTATTTGATATATTTTTAAATTTTTTGATGGTATCTAGGAAATATTTAATTTTGAATTCCAATTAATTTGTTTGATTTCTTGTGCACCAAGTGTTACAGAAGGTGCTTCTGTTAAGCAGAAGTTACTGCTTAATCTAGTCATGAAAACTTACACCTATGTTTTCTTCCAAGAATTTTATTTGGTTTTAGTTCTTAACATTTAATTCTTCCATCCATTTTTGTTTTTCATCTTGTTTTATGAGATAGGGTCTTGCTATGAGTTATTACACCCAGCTCTTTCATCCATTTTGGGTTCATCTTTGTATATACAGACTAATCCTATTTGGCAGTACTGGAAAGACCCCAGGACCTCACACATGCCAAGCACACCTGGAATTTCATTATTCAGGAGGCTAACCCAGGAGGATTAAAATTTCAACATCAGCCTTGGCAAGTTAGCAAGACCATGTCTCAAAATAAAAATTAAAAAGGGCTAGGAATATAACTCAATGGTAGATAATTCCTGCATTCAAACCCCAGTACCACAAAAACAGAAAAAAGATGTTTTATATAATTTTTCTTGTTTTTCAGTGCTGGGGATAGAATCTAGGATCTACACATGTTAGGCAAGCAAGTAAACCAAACCCCCAGCTCATTACTGAATTTGTATACTGACCTTACATTCTATAACCACGCTGAATTTAGCTCTAATGGATTTTTTATGGATTCTTCATGGCAACATATAAAACTATGTCATCAGCTCAAGGGTTTCATGTCTTCCTTTGCATCTGGATGCTTTTAAAATTTTTCTTACATAAAACCCCTGGCTACACAGGTGGCAAGAGGAGATATTCAATGGTACATGCTTGTAGGCCCAGCTACTCCAGAGGCTAAAGCCTGAGGATACTTGAGTCCAGTTCAAGGCCAGTCTTTTTCTTTTTTTTTTTGCACTGGGAATCAAACTCATGACCACGCACTTGCCAGGCAGGTGATGTGCCACTGAGCTGTAACCCCGGTTCCCTGGCCAGTCTTTTTTAAAAACTGTTTTTTGGGTCGGGGGAGCTTTCTGAGACAAGGTCTCACTATGTAATTCAGGCTGCTCTTAAACTCACTATATAGCCCAGGTCAGCCTCAAACTCACAGCAATCCTCCTGCCTCAGTCTCCTGAGTGCTGGGATTATAAGGGTACAACACCATGCCTAGCTAATGTGTCTTGATAACAGTGAGACTTCACTCCAGAAACAATAAAAACCAGATATCTTTGTTTTGTTTTGTTTTGTCCTTATTGTAGGAGAAATATTTTGGTCTTATATCACTGAGAATATTACTCTGTGGGTTTTCATAAGTGCCCTTTATCAGCAAAGTTCCTTTGTGCTTTTGTTCTGAAAGAGTTTTAGTACTGATCAAATTATTCTTCTGCATCTATGAGGTGGTTATGTGGACTTTGTCCTTCATTTTATTGACATAGTGTGTGTCCATTGATTTTTAGGCATTGAATTAACCTTACATTGCTAATATCTAACTTAGTCAAGGTGCCTGACTCTTTTCATATGTTGAGATTCAGTTTTTTAGTATTTGTTTGGATTTTCTGCCTCTATTTTCATAAACAATAGAGTGGTTTATAATATTCCACTTGAAGCATACTATCAAAAACATTAGTGTAAGTCATTAACTTCTCAATACACTGTACCTGTAATACCTTATTTAGGGGAAAATGTATGTTTTGGAGGTAGCCACTATCAGTTATTGAGAATTACAAAGATAATACAAATAATGCACAAAAACTTAAGCAGAATTTATGTAAGGCTCTGATTTAATGTTCTAATAACACAATTATAGCAATATATAAATGGTTATCTTCTAGTAATTCTTATCTGTGTAAGCATTTAAGCCTCTAAACATATTTCTGAAATGGACTCTGGACTTGTACATAGTAATGAGGGGTAAAATAAAGGCACTGGGAATCCCCAGGATCACCTGGTAAGGATGTAATCATAGTCAATTTTTTTTTTTTTTTTCTGAGACAAGGTCTTGCTTTTAGGTCAAGCTGGCCTCAAACTCACAGCAATCCTCCTGCCTCAGCCTCCCAAGAGCTGGGACTATAGTATGCCATGCACCACCAAGCCTGGCCTAAATCAAATTCTTAATCTTGAGTTTAAAACCTAGAAAATAACTTTTAAAAAAAAGACCAACCCCATTGGAAAAGAAATCACAAAACAATATTTCCATTATCTCATCCATGAAAAAATTTCTTACCAATGTTCTTTCTGATTTTCTAACAAATGGAAATTTTTCTACCAGTATTGGCATAAGAAACCATGGTGTCCTATTTAAAAAAAAAAAAAATTCACATTAACTGGATTTTGCAGGAAGACATTTTATTCCCATTCTAAGAGCAAACATGGATAGATTATAGAAGGCAAACCGGAATCTCTATGACAAGTAGCTGAAAGTTAAATGTATAGTTTCAGAGAAAATCTAAAACAGTTCAAAGGAAAGTAAGCTTTATTAACTTTGATACCAGTAACAAATCAAATGAGAGTTTTCTTCTACAAAAATTTAACAGAACTTTAGTTTAAAAGCTAAGCATTTCCCACATGACTTTTTTTAAAAGGGGGGGCCAAAGTCATCAACTTGGATTTTTTTAAGTTAAACCTACAGAGGGAACTAGAAGTCCACCCCTCCAAAAAAACTCACAAACCTGCAAAGCTTTTCTTAGAACTGCAATTTTTATTCATATGGCATGACACAAATTCATATGGGGTTTCTCAGTGAAAATATTTGGATATCGTATCTGTTGAAGATAAAGGCAAAATTCTAACCACTATACAAAACTGGGAGATCTATATATAAATTCATAATAATTAAAAGTAATGAATAGGAAACAGAAACACTATTTTTTTTTTTTTTGGTAAAGCTTGATATTTCATCAATACAATGCTAAAACAGCATTTAACCCAAGTTTTGACACTATGAACATTTTATACTTATCTACTAATACATGATATTTTCTTTGTTGTTGTTGTAGTTGTAGTGCTGGAGACAGATCCTAGGGCTTTGCACATGCAAGGCAAGCACTCTACCACTCAGCAATAGCCCCAACCTGTTTATAATTTTCTTAAGAAAAACACAACGTAATTCAAAGTAACAAAAGTATACTCACGATGGGACATATCTTGCTATTATTTGCAAGGCTCGGTGACATGTGTCAAAATTTGCAGGAAGATCTATAAGAAGAAAGTTCAGAGTATAAACATCAAAACAAAATTAAAAACTGAAAAATCATGTGTTTGAATCTAGAAATACTTGCTAATCAGAACTGAGTAATTTCTTGGAGACATAATGTGAAGTTTTTCTCTACAACTACCAGGGAAAACAAAATAGACTAATTAGAAACACATTTATTACAACTGTGTAGTAATGCTAAATATACCACACAGACTACCAAAGTTATCATTTGTTGCATCCAATTATTAGAACAGGTACAAGTACATTTTATAATTCAGAGTACACATTCTCTAAACATCAGAAGTCTTCCAAGCTTTAATTCTTTTATACTTACTATCATCTTCATCATCGGAATCTGAAACATCTATGTCACCTTCCTTAATGATCACTCGCGCTTTTGGTAAGAAAAAAAATATGTTATTCTTCTTGACAATGAATATACCAAAAAAGCAGTTTTTTTCATAGCCCAAACTCAATACAATGAGTATATTTCCAAGGATTGGGGGGTATAACATGGTAAGTTTTTAAACTGCTACAAGTTCTAGACAAGTTGTAAGACTGTCACAGGCGCAATAAAGTAAATTACAGCCCACCAAAAATTAGTAATAAATTTAAATTAGCTGTAAAGGAATCTAGATACCTCCCTAGGGGACAGATGTCTACTGGAATGAAAATATGCATCTACAGAATCTTCCATGGGGCAAAATCTCCAAATTAACCAACTTCTTTGAATAAAGAAATTTTTAAAATGCGGAGCTGGGGATTTAGCACAGTAGTATAAGCACCTGCAAGCACAAGGTTTTAAGTTTGATCCTCAGTACCAAAAAAAAAAAAAAAAAAAAAAGGAAATAAATTTAAAAACGAAAACCAAAAACACCATATGCATGCCCACTTCTTCCAGCCTATGACATCCTGTGCTGCCTCAACACTCTGCCAGCAAGGTAGCCATCACCAGGTGTGGTCCCTTGACCCAGGACCAGAAAAATAAGCCAAAATACACCTCTTTTCTCTATAACAAGAAAAGAGAGCAGAAGGGGAGGAAAGGGGGAAGGCTGGAGACAGAAGCGGGGCGGGGAGGGAGACAAGTCAAATAATCACTTACGAGGTACAAAATGAGAAGCAATCATGCTGAGACATGGTCTAAGGAAGACGGTCTGTGCTGATACTAGATTACCAAGAAAAGCCAAATACTCCTCCACCACTGTTTGACTTCTGTTCAACCAAGGCAACCTCTAGAGTTGGGAGAAGAGGAACATTTCACTGACATAAACTATTTTCAAAGTACTGAAGTACCTACTAGTCACTGAAATTAACAGTGAACTTACCAACAAAATGCTGATAAGCTGCTCAAAGTCTTTTGTCAAGTACATGATAGAAGAGCGGAATTCTAGCAGCCAGTTAATGATCTGGTCATCCTTAAAGTAAATAAAGAAGTGTATTTTCAAAATCACATATCCTCTGAGGTAACAGAAAACAATGTGTCTGCTGCATGTAGTGGCATGCCTCAGTAATCCCAGGTACTTAGGAGACTGAGGCAGAAGGATCCAGCCAGCAGGGATTACATAGTGAGTTCAAGATCAGCCTGCACTACAAAACAAAACCCATCTCAAAAACAAACAAATTCACAAAAGAGCCATAACTACTTCTGTTTTCTCTATATTCAAATTGACTACATAGTGTTACCAACAAATAGTTTTTTCTAAACCCGACCTGCAGCTGATTTAAACATATCTCAATGTATCTGCATAAATAATGGCTCTAAGGCAGAGGATGTAGCTCAGTAGTAGAGTGTATGCCTAGTATTCATGAGACCCTGGTTTTGCTCTCCAACACAAAATACTATTACTGCTTCCATTACACTACAAAACATTCTTCTGATCAGCTTACGGTTTTAAAAGCTTTATTTAGCCTTCCTTCTATCATCATTTTTTTTTTTTTGTACTGAGAATCAGACTCAGGATCTTGCACTTGCCAGACAGGCGCTTGTGCCACTGAGCTAAATCCCCAGTCCCTAAAAGTTTTAAGTGACATGAGAAAAACTGCTTTTTTTAAAAAGTCATGTATAATTTATATTATCAGAAGTGTAAAATGAAAATTCTTTGGGGGCTGGTACTAGGGATAAAAACTAGAGTGTTGTGACATAAACTACACTTTAGACCCCCCCAAAATATCATTTATATTCACCCATATATACAATACACGTAAGAAAAAAACTAAAAGGGAAAGTCCTAATTTGTAAAAGAAAACAGTTAATGCTTGGTAAGACATAGTAAGGGAAAGAGACTAAATAAAAGTAATTCAGTGGCCCTGAAGCAAGGCCAGCAGATTGCTGTAGCTGCTGTTTTCAAACAGGAGCCTAAAGAGAATTCTTTCTGTGGTCTGGTGGCCATTTCAGAACTTTGAAAATGGAATGGTCAATTCATCAGAAAGAAATAGCAGGTGAGTATGGCAGACTTTAGGGGGCATGCAGGGGAGAGACTCTGGCGCCTCAGGACCTGCACCGTGTGGTTGACTTGGGGTGCCTGGAGAACAAGGAGCTCCTCCCCCTCTGGGGGACGGCTAAGAGTGTGGCAGACTTTTGGCAGCCCAAAGGAGAGAGACCCTGGTGCCCCGGGACCTGCACCATGCAGTTGACTTGGGGTGCCGGGAGAACAAGGAGCTCAGCTCCTTCCCTCTCTAGGGGGCGGCTGTGAGTGTGGTAGGCTTTTGGTGGCCCGAAGGAGAGAGACCTTGGCACGTCGGGACCTGCACTGTGCAGATGACTTGGGGTGCCGGGAGAACAAGGAACTCCTCCCCTCTCTGGGGGGCAGCTGTGATCTTGCCGGTGTGCGGGCTGAGAATCAGACATCTCATGTCGTCCTGTCCCATGCTCCCCTCCTTAGCAAGTGGGAGCCAGTTAACTACACATCTTGTGAAAAGACTGGCTACGTGATTTAGTATGAGCTCCCCATATGCAAAGATATGGACAACCATTTGGAAGAAAACAAGAGACAATATGACAGATAGTGAAGATCTCTGGTTGTCTAGCTTTGAAATTTATGCTTTCTTATGTCTCGTTCTATTCTGTTTTGTTGTGTTTAATTTTACCCCCTTTTAAAATAAAATTTTTAAAAATTTTTTAAAAAAAGTAATTCAGTGTTACATCTACAACGAAACACTGTGAAAGATGTGAAAAAAGACTTCAGTGAGAATATACCACAAGTGAGACAGTGTTTCTTCTTCTTTTTTGAGACTGGGTCTCAAGCTAGGCCTTGAACTCACTACGCAGCCCAGGCTGGCCTTGAACTTGCAGCAATCCTACTGCCTCAGTCTCCCAAGTGCTGGAACTACACATATGAGCCACCACACCCAGTATTATCTTTTTCTAATCAAAAATACTCCGCCAGATAATAAATTATCCCTATTTTACAGTAGAGGAATTGGAGATTAAGATAGATTAATAAATAACTTACCCAACTGACAGACCAATAAAGGGCCAGGTTCAAACCTTCTGACCAGGATCAGGGCTATACATTCCACTTACGCTCCACAATGCCTTGCTCCAGTCAGTGAAGTGCCGCCAGCTTTTTTCCACCTTCACCCAGCTAACTACCTGGTGCTCTCTATGTATTATCTAACAGACCTCTAGAGCCTTAATCATTTCCTAATGAAACCCTAGGTAACACAGCAGGAAAATGGAATAAAATATAACTCATCTGTCCCATGTCAACTTCATAACACCCACAACCATTAAAAATAACATTCAATCTGGTATAATGGCACACACCTATAACCCCAGCACTCTGGGAGGCTGAGGCAGGAAGACTGAGAGTTCAAGCAAGACCCTGTCTCAAAATAAAAAATAAAAAGAGCCACGAATGCAAAGACCCTGGATTGAATCCCTAGTGCCACAAAAAGAGAAGTGGGGGAGAATAACATTAATGGCTGTTCACTGAGACCTCAGGCACAAAAGACCTGTATTTATGTACGAATAACAATGAGCAAAATGTGTCCTATTTCTTTTCCACTTTAAAAAAAAAAGTTCAAGGGATGGAAAAAATCATAGTAAATAAATATTAAAATAAAGAATGAAAAAACAAAAAAAGTGGCCATAGACTTTGATGCTTTGTAGTGAACTGCTGCTAAGCGCAGACTGCAATACTTCTCTAGAGAAGCAGACACACCCAGTATGATTCTTGGTATGTCAAGAATCTGCTGCCATAAAATATGCCAAAGAAATTGATCTCTGTACCTGAAAGAAGGGAAGAGTCAGAGACCAAGTGATGCCTCAGCTGTCTTTAAACAGCAACAGTATTCTCTGGGGGTTACATTCCTTACAGAAGGAAAAGCACTTTTTTGTTTTTCAAAACAGACAGTAGTTCAGTATGCCTAGAGCAGCAGTAGCTAACCCATGGCAAGTGTGTTATCGCGATTTTTTTTTAAGGCAAAAGATGTTAATGTCTGAGTTTTTTAAAACTAAAACCTATCAATGTTCAGTTTTAGTTGCAGTGTTGGCACTTTGCACTTAATAAGTGGGTTTTGGGTTGCAGCTTGGGCAGCTGGTCTCTAAAAGGTTCACCATCACTGGCCTAGAATATATGATAAATAAGCCAACATATAAAGGCTCCCAGGGGAGCAAAGAACCAAATGGGTCACAGAAGACCTTGTGAGCCAGACACAAAATTTAAGAAAGATCTGCAGGACGCCGTGGTACATGCTTCTTGGGAGGCTGACTCAGGAGGATCACTGTGAGTTCAAGGCCAGCCAAGGCTACATAGTGAGTTCAAAGTCAGCCTGAACTACACAGCAAAACCCTGTCTCAATAAAAAAAGAAAAGTGGCGAATTCAGGGAATAAAGTATCTAGTGGGAATGAAGATAGAAAAAATGTTGTAAGCTGCGCAAAGAAGTTGACTTTTCATTCTTCCACAGGCATGAAGTTTTTTTAGTAAGACAAAGACATGTCTGGACTTGTGTTCCAGTGAGATGAGTCAGGCTATACTGTGGGGATAAATCTAGAGGGAGGAGGTAGGGCCGGATAGGACCTAAAGACCACCAAAGAGTTACTAGAAGAATCCAGATACAAGAGCATCAGCAACACAGAAGACTTAAAGATTTTTTCCCTCCGAAAGATTTGGTGAATGAATAGATGTGAGAGGTAAAAAAGTCCAGAAAGACTCAAAGTTCCTAGTTCAAGAACTGGATAAACGATAGTTAAGCATAAAAGAAGGCTGTACAAGAGTGCGTTTAGGAGGGAGAAAATGAGTTTGATTTGCTAGTTTGGAGCACCTGTTACAATTCACACCTAACAGGAAGAGAAGAACAAGGTTAGAGCACATCAGAAACAAGCTACAGATATGATCTGGGAAGTTATGAGGACACAGGTAGATTTTAAAGGTATGATGCATAAGACAATGATCACACAAGAATCTATAAACAGATAAGTCAAGTTTGGATGCCCAATCAGCGCTTTTATAAGTTATGAACTTATAAAAGAGAGTAAATATGAATAATCAGTAGAGAAGAGGATCATAGACATTAAAAGGGGGGTTTTAAAAAGTGGTTATCTAACAGGTCAACTCGTATATACAATTGCAGTTGGAGTTTTTTGGCTTTTGTGTTTGTGTTAGTGGGGACTGAACCTAGGGCCTTTGCACTGAGTTATATTGCCAGCCCTTTTAAATTTTTTTATTTTGAGACAGTCTCACTAGATTACCAGGGCTGGCCTTGCAATTCTTCCCATGCAGCTGAGATTACAGACATGCACCACTGCACCTGGTTTTTTAAAATAACAGTCAGGCACAGCAGTGCACATCTGCAATCCTAGCTACTTGGGATTGTGGCAGGACTGCAAAAATAAAAAGGGATGGGGACAAAGCTAGCAGGCAAGAGGCTCTGGGTTCAATCTTTGAACCATGCATACAGGAAGGCCACTGAAGTCAGGGTGTACAAAGTCACTGGTAACCTTTGTTGGGGTAATTACAGCAGTGATAACAGCAGCGAACTCAAATTTAAATGAGAAACAAGGAAGCAGCCAGGCATGGTGGCACATACCCATAATCCCCACATTAAAATGCCTATAATCCTAGTACAGGAGGCTGAGACAGGAGGATCGCTGTTAAGTGAGGCCAAGAGAAGAATCACTGTGAGTTCAAGGCCAGCCAGAGCTACACAGTAAGTTTAAGGCCAGCCTGAACTGTATAACAAGGAAGAAAAAAAAATACAAAAGAAATGAAGACATGCAGACTGTCAACAAGAACAAAGCAACAACTAACAAAGCAAGCTCTGAAGGACAGAATAGGACCAAATGTGTAAACAATGCCTTATACAAAGTGCAAACAACTTTACTTTGCCACCTGTCAAATAAAAAATTACCTTTATGTCTGGATCTGACAGCTGGTTCTTCAACAACTCAAAGTCATTTGTTTCACCCTGAACAAGAAAGGGAGGAAAATTAAATTATGCTTGCTGTGGTTTCCTGTTAAACATCAACTTTTCTTTTTGGAGACGAGGCTCTCACTCATAATTCAGGTTGGTCTTGAGCTTACTGTGTAGCCCAGGCTGGCTTCAAACTTACAGTGATTCTTCTGTCTCAGCCTCTTGAGTGCAAAAGAACAGGGCTTTAATTACAACTTAACATCTAATCAAATTGCAGAAGGAGCCTTCTAACTTCCACACATTCCTTGTAATTACAAAATCATGACACAAAATTTTTAAATTCATATTAATAGAGCCAGCAGTGCTAGAGGAAAATGCCATTCATATTTAGCTATAGTTGTGCACTGACATTTAAATATAGTTATTCTTTTTTGTAGTACTGGGGATCAAACTCAGAGACTTCACACTGAGCTACAATCCCAGCTTTTTTTTCATGTGCTACCACAGCTGTCTTCAATTCATTTTTTTATGTCTATGTATGCATACTGGTCTTTCCTTTTTATTATTATTATTATTTTTTTTTTGGTGCTGGGGATTAAATCCAGGGCCTGTATATGCTAAACACATGCTTCATTATTGAGCTCACCTTTAGTATACCAGTTATCCCTTGATATTGTGAGCAACAAAAACTAACCTCACACATTATCTCTTACCTTTTTGTATTTCAGCAAGACTTCTGTCACAGTTCCACCAAACCGAACAGTTTTTCTTGGAGGAGAATTGAAGAAATTATTCTTTAATGCAAGCATATCTGAAATCCTATAGAACCAAGATTACCAAGCTATTACATTCATGACAGTGAGGAATACATCCAGGGCTGGGGATGTAGGTCACTAAATACTGCACTTGCAGGAATGCAAAAGGCCATGGGTTCAATCCTTCGAACCACAGAAAAATAAAATAACCAACATTTATTGAACCATCATCATTCAGAATGGTGGGATAAGTGAGTTCAAAGCGAGGGTGCGTGTTTTGAGGGGGACTGATGACAATATGTCTTGTTTTTTTTTGTTTTTTTTTTTTTGTACCGGGGATTGAACTCATGACCTTGCGTTTGCTGGGCAGGTGTTTATGCTACTGAGCTAAATCTCCCGCCCATCAATGTGTCTTTTTTTAAAAACAGGTCTCACTTTGTAGTGAGAGTTTAAGGCTGCCCTTAAACTCACTATGTAGCCCAGGCTGGCCTAGAACTCATGGTGTACCTCCCACTTCAGCCTCTTGGGTGCTGGGATTTCAAAAGTGAGTCACAAGCCTTCTTTGCATCTTTTACTGAAGTAACACTTTCCATATTTAAACATACACTGTATTTTTCAATGGCACCGTAAATGCCTGCTATAGTTTCTTAAACAGTCACCCTTTTATTTATTCCTCTTTATCCCCCGAGAATCCATTCATTTTCCGCAATAATGTATTCTCTACTCAGCAAAAGTAGTTTTCTAGATGCACTTAGAAAAAGAACCCAAGTTTCTACATTAACCATACAAAATCTTACATCCTACATCCGGTCTCTGCCTACCTCTCTGACCTCATCTCCAACCAGCTGTTTTACTAAAAGCAGTGTTCCTTCTGTCTTCAAACCTGTCAATATGGTTCCCATTTCACTTACTGTTCACACTATCATAAGCAATCCTTTCACATCTGTACTTAGATTCTTACCTACATTCAGGCTGAAGTTCAAATGTCAAGAGGCCTTCCCACCAGAAATCTACTGTATCCATCTTCCTCTTTACCCTTCCATACCCTGCTGTATTGCTGTACTTTTTCACAGTACTTTAACTATTTAAAACTATCTCGTTGGCTGATTTATTAGCCAACTTACTGTCTCCCCTCTCCGCCACACACTGTAAGCTCTGTTGTGAAAAAGACTGTTAGGACAGTCTCTGGACAGACCTGTACCCCCAGCGTCGAACACTGAGAGTATATACTTAATGGGTAACCGTGAACATTATGCTAAGTGTTTTTCAAGGTCTGCTTTATTTAAACACATAAGGTTAAAAAAAAAATCATCATCCTACTGATTCTAAAAGTTAAGCAGGATAAAGACTACTGAATTAAATACATGTGTGCAAAGAAATTTCAAAACAATTTAGGTTTCGGATCTGTCATCGATAACAGCACCCGGTTGAAAAATTCGTGGTCCAGAAAAATCCCTTCCAAACCTAGACGAAGAAGCGAAAAAGAGGAAAGAAGCACAAGGCAATGCCCAGGCCTGGGACCCTGTGAGGGATCCAGCGCGGTGGGTGGGTAAGGGACTGGAAAGGAGAACAGATTCACTTATGTCCATTTCCCTTACCCACGAAGGGGTAACCGGCTCATTCTCGCGAACCCGAGATGCCTGCCCCCAACAGCACCACACTCGAGGCATAAGCGTTTATCCCACACTCCTTTAGCTTTGTCCCAGACGCTCAGATCCGCTCCCCCAACTCCAATCCCAGACTCGCAGACGGAAGAAACAGGAGTTTTACCCTGTTCCTGAAGCGCCCAGCGCCGCTACCGTAGCTGCTGAAGCTGGCGCATCCGCGAGCAACGGCGTGCGAAGAAGCGGCGCCGCCATCCCTCCGCACGCGCGAGCCAGCTGGGCCTTGCTTAGGAAATCGTGCTCTTTCCAGCGCCCGCCTCTGCCCCGGAAGTTGCTTTTGTCAAGCGCGGTCTTCAGCCAATCAGAGTCCCCAGATGTGACTCGTCTATGGTCGGCGGGCTAGGGCGCCACCAAAGCTTTCTCTGTCAGCCGCTCCCGGCCAGAGGCTCTGCCTACGCTTTGGAGGACTATACTGGAACATCCAAGACGTGCAAAGTGTTGCCGGAGCTCTATCAGGGTTTTGTTTTGTGTCCCCAGCCCTGAAGATTGAACCCAGGACTATCGCACTGAGCTACATCCCCACCGTTTAAAAAGTTTTTTTATTTTGAGACAGGATCTACCAAATTTGCACTGACTGAACTCCAGTTTAGGTGTTTGCTGCCTATGCCTCTCAGAAAACTAGAATTACAGGCCTGCACCTCCAAGCCCGCCGAGTATTGAGTTTTTGGAAGTCAAGCCATCCTCAACCAAGCCAAAGGAACTTGAGCCTTTTCTTTTTTGAGACAGGATCTCTCCCTGTAATTTAGGATGGCCTTGAACTCATTGTGTAGTCCATTCTGGCCTCCAACGAACTCACAGGGAGCCTACTCCCTCAGCCTCTCAAATGCTGGGATTACAGCCTTGTGCTGCCATGCCTGGGCGAGACCATATTTTTATATCCAAACTCTCACAGAGGAACAAGATTCGAACTTGACTTTGTGACCCAGAGCCTGGAGTCTGCACCACTGTCATCCTTACAGAGACACCAAAGATAATCTTTTTTTTTTTTTGGTGGTGGTCCGGGGATCCAACTCACGACCTCACGCTTGCCAGGCAGGCACTTAGGCCACTGAACTAAATTCCCAGCCCAACCAAAGATAATCTTATCCTTTTGGAAACATTGTGTACTTCCCGGGATTTACCCAGAAGCCTGGGGCTGTGGTGAAACATCAGAAGAATTACCCTTTAAGCATATTTTTCTCATCTGACCCCCATCTAGGATCAAAGCTGGGATCTGGTACATGCCAAGCAACCCAAACACAAATCGGTGAAGGATTTTACCACTGAAACCCAAACATAAATTGGTAAAGGAGTAAGTCAGCCATATGACCAAAGCAGAGAAGGGTTTTCCGGGCAAAAGGAGACAGAGGCCAAAGCTTGGGAACTGCTACTTCCCTTAGTTCTATCTTTGAGACAGGGTCTCCTTATGTAGTTCAAACTGGCCTTGAACTGACTGTGTACCCCAGGCTGGCCTTGAATTTGCAGTAAACCCCCTGCCTCAACCTCCCAAGTACTGGGATTATAGGTGTGTGCCACCATACCCAGCGTCTTAGTACTTAAGGCTAAATGGAATTTTTGGGAACTAGAGAATTACTAACACATAAACCAGTTACAGCAACTTGTTAAATATAAAGCATCACTCTGTGGTGCAGCAGTGTAAAACCAGTAACTTTCTGCTGTCTCCATTTGGTACTACTGTATAGACTGCTTGTGGAATGTTGGGCAGAAATCAGTGTCTCAGAAGCAAAATAAGTAGTTGCACAGTAGCTCACAAGGGAGCTTCAAGATGGCTGTTTTTGCAGTAATATCTCTCCTTCCACCCCCCAAAAAGCAAAACAAAATACATAAATACAATCCATACATACAATTCATATCAGTAGACATATAACTAAACTGATAAGCAATTCAACAATTACAACTTATTCTTTGATTTTAAAAGTCGAACATATCCAAAAGAATGTAATTGTTTTATGAACACCTGTGAATATACCATACAATTTGAGAAGCAGTGCTATGCATTATAGGTGGTGCATGCTTGTAACCCCAGCTGCCCTGGAGATTGAGGCAGGAAGATCACAAGTCTGAGGTCAGCCTGGGCAATTTAGTGGGACCCTGTCTCAAAATAAAATAAAAAGGGCTAAGGAATATAGCTAAGTACAAGGCCCTGGGTTCAATTCTCAACTCCCAGAGAAGGGAGGGAAGACAGGTGGGAAAAAAATTAACCAGAGCTATTGAAGCTTCCTGTGTGCTCCTCCCAGATCCCATCTGCTCCTTGCTTTCTTCCCAAAAGTAATCTTTATACTTTCATTTTACTAAGACGATTTTTAAAAACTTAAATACCAGGTTCAATATCCAGCCCTGACAAGAAACCCACTTAAAATGAAATAACATAATTCTCTGCTGAAATTCTTTAGTCATAAACCTTCCTTGGGCCTTTATTCAATTACTTCATTCCATGGGGCAACTCATCTTTCTGGGATAAAAGCCTCTTTTATCCAATTTTGCCTTCCACAGAGTCCCATTTTCCTTTGTCATCTCTTGTAGCCAAAGAAAAATAAAAATCTTCCACTCCAGGCTAGATATGGTGGTGCCTACCTGTAATCCCAGCACTCAGGAGGCTGAGGCGGGAGGATCACTGCAAGTTTGAGGCCAGCCTGGGCTACAAAATGAAACCATGTCTCAAAAAAAAATTCCTTCCAAAATTCAACAAAAGCAAATGAACTCTATAGCTATTTTAAGTAGAAAAGGATATTTATCCTAAAGATATGTGGCTATTTTCAGGTATCAAGAATTTCTCACTAGTCAAATTTGGGTCCAGTGTCCTTCTGTAATCACTCGGTGTTGAGTGGACATCTGGATGTGACGGTGCTGCCTGCTTGGAAGGCTGCGGCAGATGGAGCATCTGGACAGCATAGTGAATTCCCCATTGCACATGCTCACACCCACAAGCAAGCTAAATGGATAGATGAGTTCATATTATACCAGACAAATCTTTCAGTGATCTTTGCTATGGAGCAAGTCCCAACAAATGCTCAACAAATCAAATGACTGAATGGTAGGGAAGATCCATGCCAATGATATCCAAACACCAAAACCAATAGTAAATATCTTGTTTGTTTTTACTTTCTGAGTCAGTATTATTTTGAGTTAGGTTTTAAAAGCTCCATTAACAAACGTGCAAGATCTCATCTATCTTTAGTTTTATATATGTGTGTATATGTAAACATTCTCCCTCTCATAAACTATTAATTTAGAGCCTTTCTCATCCCAGTGTTAAAGAAAAGTAAAAAGTAGTTTCTCAATCTTGACATTGATTTTTTGGGGCTACATAATTCTTTCGTGAGGGTAGGGAGCTATCCTATATGTTGTAGCTAGAGCCATCTCTAAATAGATGATGGTAGTACTCTCCTTATCCCTATCGCGACAGGCAAAAATGTCTCCAGACATTGCCAACTGTCCTTGGATCATCTTAGTCAAGAACCATTTGTATAAACACAGAATGCATTTGAAATGGAGAACAAAGAATATATATATGGATTTAACTGAGTTTGCCTGAACAAAGAACCATTCACTAATCATGCAGACTTCAAATCCAGAATAGGTTCAAACAACTCCAGCAGAATTCCAGCCTGTAATATGTCAGGGACCATTTATGGACAGGAAACAGAAGTGACATACAGAAAAGGCTGGATTGGCTGCAGCCTGGGTGTGTCTGCCTTATTTTAACATGGTCTGATAGTTGTCCACTGTGACAGACTAAGATTTAGCTGTTGTGATTGGCTGAAATTCAGCTATTCCGCTATGTTAAAAAAGCACACTCCAAGAAAGGCTTTTAGCCACTCTCTTTCCTAAGTTAGGTTGCAATTCCTTATGTAAGCACTCAAGCATGGAGACATCTTCAGGCCAAATTTAGTTTAACTACAAATAAATCTCTTACCATTTTATTCTGCTAGAAATATTGGCAAAACTACTGTATTTAAGAAAGCTAGGCATGGTGGTGCATGCCTGGAATCCCAGAATTTGGGAGGCTGAGGCAGGAGAATTGCTGCAAATTCAAGACCGGCCTGGGCTATGCAGTGAGTTCAAAGCTGGTACATAATGTGACCCTGTACCCCCTTGCCCCAAAAACTCAAACTATATATGAGACTACTCCTGTTATGTAATTCCTATACATAATGTTTTCAGGCTTTTATCATAAAGATACTAGAGACAAGTGCGTTAGTATACCCCTCAAAAAAAGTGTATCTGATTGGACTTCTGAATCAATAATATATTTTATGTTGTCTTATTGGCATAATATCTGAAAGCAGTTTTATCTGCTTACTTGGTCTTTGGTTGGTAGAGACTACCTAATGTCAGCCTCATCTTTGTCTATAGGCTTTCAATCCAGTAACAGTTAATAGCTGTGTTCACACATTTCATATGCTTACTGAATATCTAAGTACCAGGCTCTGAGCCAGCCTCTGGGAATATGTGGCAAAAAATATTAATAAATTGTTGTTAGTTTCATGAAGCTGTTATCTTTCTGGTAAAAGAGATACTGATCAAATATACATTTACAAAAATATTACGGAAATTATACAGTGTTATGTGGCTCTATATTACAGATTTCAGAAGGTCATAGGAGACCTCTCTCAGAAAATAATAATTGGGAACTGGAACAGGGGTACAACACAGAAGATTGAGAAGAGAATGTGATTCCAAGGGCAGAAGAGAAAAAGGGGTATCTATTAGGCTTTTAGCCTAGCAGTGCATTTGGAATAGTGGTGACAGAGATGGAAAAAGAAGCAATGAGAAAACAGCCAAAATAGAAATCCTACAATAAATCTGGGAATCTTTTCATAACATAAACACTTGCTCCCTTGCCTTCTTTATATTAAAATTGTCCTGTTAATCCTTTTGAAAACAAGATCCAAAGGGTCAGAAATCTTGTGTGTGTGTGTGTGTGTGTGTGTTGCACATTTGTACGTGTACATGTGCCAGGGAGCAAATCCAGATCCTGAACAAGCTAAGTGGGTGTTCCACCGCTGCCCAAGGCACAAAAATCTGAGGTGAGTGGACATTACATTCCAGAGGATGTAATTCAGTACTTACCAGTAGCAATTAAACATGGAATAACCCATAAAGCTGTTATCAATTGGCTGTGAAATCAGAAATAGGCAAAGTATAGCTCTTTGCTGTAAAAAGCTTTGAATGCCAGAAACTATCAGCTCTTAGTGTTAGCAACCCTCTACCAGCACCTGCTGGCAGCCTTCTGACACTTCTGGTGACTAGAGATGGTGGCTCCTGGCAGTTCTCCTTTGCGCTCCATTGATCTCTGGCTGCTAGCTGCCTTGTGTGTTACCAACCCTGGTTGCTGGTCTCAGGACCAGTGCCTTTGGTGTGTTACCAGTTCTACTTGACATAAAAATCATGAACAAATAAAAATATGCCAACAGAAAGAGGCTTTGTCAGGACTTACGCTGTAGCCTAAAGAGGAACAATACAAAGACTGACACACTAAGATTTCGGATGAGGTCACTTACATAGAAGAAAATGTGGGTTCACACATGCATACTATCCTGATGGCTAACCAGACTTTCTTAGTCATCTGTAGAGAAAAGGATCCTTGTGGACCAGATTAGGGATGGCTGCAGAGGAGTGGAGTCATCTGGGATGGACCTGCCATTGAAGCTTGCTGCCGCCAAAGCCAGAGCAGACATGGGGCAGCTGACATACTTGAGGTTGGCTGTAAAGCACGTGGGACTGCCTTGGCTGTCAAAGTTGGAAGAAGACAAATTAAAACAGTACCTCTTGGAGAGGGTTTGGCCCTGCTTTCCTGTCTCCAAGGCACAGGAAATTTAAATTTTACTTCTATAATAGTAACAGGAAAACTTTAGAACTGTAGCTGTAGGGTCCACTTCCCTACTTATTAAAATAGTGTGTTAAGTATGTATTATATAATACTAAAGTACATTTTAGATCAAGAATGTTACAATATAAAGAACATGCACCACCGCTCCAGACTGGTTTTTTTCTTTCTTGTTTTAATGATGTAATTTCTGATACTTGGTACTACAGCAGTATACCTTGATCTAGCTCATAAGGTTTTAACTAGCAGCTCAGCTCTATCAGCTTAATTTAGAAAAAAGAATCAGAAAACTAGTCTTTCTCAGGTGGATCAAACCAGACCATTGCTGAGATAATGAGTAAAACTCTTAGTTATTACCCATATCTACTTTTTCAGAAGTACTACGTTGCTTTGTTCATTAGTAATGGCCTTTGTGCCTTTTTAGTCCAGCAAAATTAACCTAGAGGAGATCTTAAAATGGTAGGGATTTCACATTGGATTGGCAAACATTGTCCCAGAAGTCTTAGTTTTACCATCTGTAAGTATGCTCTTATGTAATTTTCTTTTGTAGTTTTTTTTAGGTAGTAAGAATTGAATGCAAAGATTGACACATGTGAGGTAAGCACTCTACTATGAACTACATTCCTATGTTTTATTTTTATTTTTGAGACAAGGTCTAACTAAGTTGCCCAGGCTGGTCTTGAACTTGCAATCCTCCAGCCTCAGTGATCCACATAGCACGAATTACAGGCATGCACCACCATGCCAGGCTTACTTTTTCTTTCTTACTTTGGCGATGTAATTTCTGATACTGGGTATTCATCAAAATGGAAATTTATTTTTCTATGCAAATAACTAAAAGGATAGTTTATCTGATGCAATGATATCTAACTCATAAAATGGGAAAAGGGAAGCTGGACTTGGGAAGCTGAGACAGGAGGATTGCAAGTTCAAGGTCTGCCTGGGCAATTTAGCAAGACACTACTTGAAAATAAAAGAGACCCTGGATTCAATCTTTAGTACCACAGGAAAAAAGAATGAGAGAAGGATGTTATCTTTTTTGTCATTGTGAGACAGGATTGCACTATGCACTTCAGGCTGGCCTTAAACTCACCATGTAGAGTAGGCTGATCTCAAAGTCAAAGTGATCCTCCTGCCTCAGCATCCCAAGTGCTGGGATAACAGGCATGTACCACTATTCCCTGAAAGTTATTGTATTTAACATGACTTTTTGAGCCAGGGTCTCACTATGTAGTTCAGGCTGAATTTAAACTCACAATGTAGCCCAAACTGGCCTCAAACTCTTAGCAATCCTTCTGCTTCGGCTTCTTGAGCCCCATAGGATTAGAGGCATGCACCACCCTTAATGTGATTAATGTTTGTATTTGATACAGAGTCTCTATGAAAGTCCAGATTGGCCTTGAATTTGAGATGCTCCTCTTGCCTCAGCCCCCAAGTGCTGGGATTATAGTCCTATATCAACACACCTGGCTAAAATTAATTTTTAAATAGATTTTAATCTTTTTTGGGAAGTGGGGCTAGGGACAATTCCCAGTACCCTCTCCCCCACCAAAAAAAAAAGAAAAATGAAAATAAGAAAAAATGAGTATTATATAGTACAGTAAAATGATAATACTGATTTGGTGGAAAGAGAATTTAAACTCACTTCTTTCAGGTTGTAGTCCAGCCTCTGCTGTTAACTAGCTGCTAATAGCTATACAGCTAACTAGCTAACTGATCTTAGGCAGGTTACTTATAATTTTTGTTAGTTTTGGGTTTCAGGTAGGAGCAGGCTATGTGAAAGACTGAACTGCATGGTCTCTAGGCTTCTTAGAGTTAATGGTCATTCATTATCATTTCACCAAGATCCACACTCATAATTGCTGTTATGGCTTATATCTAGATGTCCCCCCAAAGCCTCATACAGTCATAAGTGGAGTTTTTGGATCTAGGGCATGCAATGCTGGGCTTAAGGCTGCCGCATTAAGGGTGTAAGTGGCACTGCTCAGAGGGAAGCTAGCCTGGATGGAATCTGGAGGCAGGCTTGGCTGCTGCAGCTACTACTTTGCTGTTTTAGTGCCTTCTGCCTGCCATGCTATGATCTGTTTCTCCTCTGCAGTGCCTCTCTGCCAGGCTGCCCTGCCTTGGAGCCCACTCTATGAACTGAAACTTCTAGAAACTAATCTGAAATAAACCATTTGTCCTTTAATATTGGCTTTTTGGTATCTTGTCCTAGCAAGGGGAAAAGTAACTAAGGCAATTGTTTAAAAATATTTCTTAGAGTGGATGTGATGGTGCAAGGCTATAATTCCAGCACTCAGGAGACTGAAGCAAGAGGACAGCTGGGAGCTTGAAGCTAGTCTGGGCTACATAGTGAGTTCAAGGTCAGACTGGACTACATAGTGAGACCCTATTTCCAAAAGAAAACAAATTTTCTTAGCTTAGAAACACTCCAAATATCCATCAATGGAAAACAGATGAAATTATGAGAGACCCCAGAAGTTTAGAGAATCCAGGAACATGGATCATCTGAGAAAAAAATGTAAGGAGGGAGCAGAGTCTGCCCCAGAGGGAAGCCATGGAAACTACCACCACTGCATGGAAGTGCTGTAGGGGCTGAGCTACCCAACCCCTTTAGAGTTTACATCTTGCTACGGATTGCTTTGGATGCTGTATATGGAACTACAGGACTTAATGTTTACCCTGCTGGGTTGTAGACTTGCTTTGGTCCCATTCCTTTGTATCCCCCTTTTGAAACTTTTGGAATGGTAATGTTTATCTTGTGCCATTGAAGGTTGGAAGTGTTTAACTTACCTCACAGCTAATACTTCACCTTAAATCTCAGAGGAGACTTGGGACTTCAGTAATGATGAAACTGTTAAGACTTTGTCAACTCTTAGAGACGAACTAAATACCTTTTTCTTGAAGGAATGTACATGACTCTTTGGGAGGAGCAGGGGCAGAATGTTATGGATGGTGTCTAGGTGTCCCCCTAAAGTCTCATGTGGTCATGAGGGCAGGCTTTACAGAGGTGGCTGAATCTAGACCTTGTGATTGATCCATGGTCCAATGCTGGGATTAGGGGCATGAGTGCTATATCCACCCTAGGACAGGTAGACTGGATATATGGGAAAGAAACTTGTCTCTCTCTTCTTACTTGTTGCTTTTGCTGTCTTCCACCATCATGAATTCCAAACTGTCTTGGAGTCAGCTGATTCTGGAGTGAAATCTCTACAAACTGTGAGCTAAATAAAATTTAAATTTGGGTATAAGGTATTTTGTCTCACAATGAGAGAAAAGTAATCAACACAGTAGTGCATGACTATAATCCCAGCACGTGGGAGGCTGAGGCAGGATAATTGCTGAGTTTGAGGCCATTCTGGATTACATAGTGAATTCAAGACCAGCCTGAGCTACATAGTGAGACACTGTCTGAAAAAAAAAATGAAATCAGAGCATATAGGTCAGAGGTTGAGCACTTACTTAGCATGCTGAAGACCCAGGGTTTGATCCCCAACATTGCAAAAAATACTATTCCCTTTTTGTTTGTTTTTTACTTTTGAAACGGAGTCTCACTGTATAGTTCAGGCTGGCCTAGCATGCAGTGATCCTCGTGCCTTAGCCTCCTGGGATTGTAGCTGTGTGCCACCATGCTCAGCTGGCACTGTAAAAAAATAAACAACAAGGTTAGATTTTAAATCTTTGGGAAAACAGAAATCTCCAAAGTTGTGAATGTATATACCCATCATAAGTTGTAGCATACTTTACCACATTGAATATATTAAACTTTTCTGAAACTGTTTCATAATGTGACAGCGCATACAAGGAGTTTCATTTTCCCATGTCAATTTCTGTAAGAATTGTACAAATATCTATGTTCACTTACTGTGTGTGAGACATCATTTTCTAATAAGAGACCTGAAATGCTTTCATGATGTTTATTTTTAAAATAAATTTATTTTAAAACAAAATTCATTTGAAATAGTACAGTTTATTATGGCTTAAAATTCTGGCAATAAATATTATCAGAAGCTTAAAAACTGTCCAATATTGTAACAGCTATATTGGCATAGGCCATCTAGAGAGTCCAGTTGGTTTGAGTTTGATCAGGACTCCAGAAAGAAGTTTCCAAAACGCGACTAAGTATTTGTGCTTTTATAAAGTTGGCAGTTAAATCTGTAGAAATACTGGTGGGTTCTGGAAAGAAAAAGGCAATTTTTATTTCAGATACTATTTATAAATATGAAAGTCTAGAAAGGAATGCAAAATTGAGGAGATGCTGATTTTCATTGTTTTGTCAGTAAAATTTTAAATAGAGAAGTGACCCATAGATTGACATAAAATATTATAGTTTAAATTATAATTAATAAGCCTGAGAAGGCTCATTAGTCATTTTAATTTCAAAGGAAATTTTATCATATATACTTTATAATACATTTCAGTTAGACATCTACTCTACCTTCTCTATTTGTGTGACTTTAGAAAAATTACTTAATCTTTCAATATCAAATTGTCCTCAATGTGCCCAACTCTGACCATTGTGACAAATGCCTATAAATCATTTAGTACCATGCATAGTATATTATAAACATCTGACAGTTATTACTGTCTCATGTATGTGTTTATTCAAAGGTTATACAAGTTGAGGACAAAAAATGAATAAAACAAAGAGAAATAAAATTATCATCATCTATGGGAGAAGGCACCATCCCTAAGAGGCACAGACTGGAGGGTCAAACTAAGATTTTTTTTTACTTAAGTTTTTGGTAGTAGGGGGACTGCACTCAGGGCTTTCACAGAGCTACATCCCCAGCCCTTTTATACTTTTTATTTTTGAGATAGGGTCTCACTAAGTCACTAAGCTGCCCAGGCTGGGTTTGAATTTGTGATCCTCCTGCATCAGCCTCTTGAGTGCTGGAACTGCAGGTGTGTGCCACCACATCTGGCTTAGAGCAATTTCTTTTATGATTATTGTAGATCAGAGTTTGTCAACCTCATACTATCGACCCCTTAGGTCAATAGTATTCTGTATTGTGGGAGTTGGCCTATCCATTTTTAGGATGCTTAGTGACTTTCTGGGCTTCTACCTGGAGCATCCCTCCCCACCCCAAAATGTTGTCGTGCTTTTTACTCCCAACTGAGCCTCAGAGACCAATCTGAGGTACAAGTTTCAAGACCAGCATTCCTAGGGCCTTCCTCCCTGTCCAGTGGCCTCCCCAGGACCTGGGCATCATGTACACTGGGAACCCTGTTGGCAAATGCTAGGCACTGAAAGGTGTACTTCCAATTTGGGAGTCAGAGGCTCAATAAATCATCTCTTCTTAGGCCAGAAAACCAAGTTGGAACAGCTAGGTACTCTGGGTGTGAGTGGGGCCCTGTGAAAGTGTTGGTGGTCTGCTTCTTGGTGTCTCCTTTGCTTTGAGCCAGTTGCTTGGTCAGATGAATGAGTACAGATGGTACAACTGGAGTCAAAGAAGCTGTTACAGCCTACTCCACGCAAATAAGGCAGATCATGGTAGTTTTCTCTCTTGTTCTGTAAGTAGTACATAATATCCTCAATTCTGTCTCTTGACCCACAAAGCTTAACATATTTACTGTTGTGTCCCTTATAGAAAAAAGTAGACTCTTGTTTTAGATAGACCTTTACCACTAACATAGATAAATGTGTTACAGTGCTTTGTGTGTACTCTATATGCCATCTTTATAGATAAAAACGTTGTACCAGAAAATAAACACTTGAAAGTATTTTTGCAAGATGAGTACCCATGGAGCCTACATTTTGTTCAGGAACTGTTGATAACATCTAAAAGGTCCATTTTCAGCTTATTACTTAATGAGAGAGACCTTAGCAATTAATCTGTATTTGTGGCCTACTGCCATTATTTTATATAGGTAGTATTGGAAACTATGAACACAAGACAAGTCTGCTTAGAAAATTTCAAAGGCTTCCCAAATGTGTATAGGGTTACTAGTACTCCCTGGAAAGACCCTTCACCATCTAGCAGCACGTAACTCCGTGAATTCATCACAGACACTCTATAGTTCTTTCCCTCTCGAATCCCAAGTCTCAATCACTTGTGACTAGCATCAGGCTGTTCCTTCCCAGATGTGTTCTCAAGAAGCCACAGGCTATAGATCAGCAGTGGTTGAGAGTGCCACAGCGACCACGAAGAGCCCTTTCTGTCAGTCTGTGGCCAAGTCGCCACAGCATTGCAGCATTCAGGTTTAATTGCAGTGTTGGTACTTTGTGATGAATAAGTGATTCTGGATTGTAGTTCAGGCACTTGGTCTCAAAGGTTTACCATCACTGCTATCGACTGTTACATTGTTCCATTGGTGCTTTTTCCTTCACACAGAATGTTATTCCCCATCTTCTTCACCCAGTGAGCAACTACTTTAAGATTCAAATCAAACATCCTTCACTCAGCCCACACTTGTATTCCAAAACCTAAAGTACAGTACCACAGTGTGGGAGTCATTCCTGTGTCTGCTTGGATACTGAGTGCGTGCTAGGAATGCAGGGACTTCAAACTTAGCTCTGAGTCTGCACTAAGAAAATGCCTAATATAATCTAGTATAATGCCTGGCACTTGCTAAGAATTCAATAAATGCTTGATCACTTAATTATGTGAAGGGTACTATGTGGCTCTTTCTGTCAAAAAGAAAATTCCTCTGCAGGTCTGCTAAAGAATCTACTTGGCAAAAGTTCTCTCTTTAGTTATTCTTCTAGAGAATAAAGATTACAACACTTTCTGATGACAAGATATGTATCTTTTTTCTTTATTCATGTTAACCTTATTCCTGGCACTTAGTAAGTGTTCAAGAATTGCAAGACTTATTTCAATCTTATAAATTACCCAAAGAAAGAGTAGAGTTAAGGGGGGGGGTGACATCTAACAAGAACATTAAGTCCTTTTCTTCTGGAATTAGGGTTTGTTGGTATTTTATTCTTTTATGTGTAGGTATGTGCTGGTAATTGAACCCAGAGATTTAAGTAGACTAGATATACCCCTAAACTATGCTCCCTATGAACATTCTCTATTTGTCAAAATAGAAAAAACACTAAGTAACCAAATGCTTTTCATGTTAGAATTCAAGTTGTCAATTCCAGACTCTCAGACTTAAAATTTAAATTTATCTGTAATACTTCTTATAAGTTCTTGACTAGAACTTGGGAACAACAACAAAAAAATCCAAATGTTACCATGGAAATAGTTAAATGGCATAAGCTCCTGCCTGGCAAGCACACGGTCATGAGTTCAATTCCCTGTAACAAAAACAAAAACACAAAAACAAAAACAAAAACAAAAACTCCCAAGTATTCAAACTATACAAAATCAAAACAGCAAAAACACTTTGCCCCTAAAGATAATCTACAGAGTGTATGTGTTTATACTTTGACAGAAAAAGCATATACATTCTCTTAAAGGAGAGTGGAAGAAAATTGTAAGGAGATAATGAGTTTGACTTCCACCTAACCAGAGCTCTCCCTTAGTGGAATGAAACCAACAATTATGAAATAAACACGAGCATCTCTCTGGATAGTATGTTGTTACTATCTCTCTGGATAGTTTGGAACATCTCTCAGGATAGTATGTTGGTACAGTTTAAACAAGGAGCACACCATACTACTATGCCCTATACTCCAGAGTAGTTAACTTTTCGAACAGGACTAGAGAAAGAAAATTGATGCAGAGCAATGTGAACCATTACGATTATTTAACCCAGAGAAGCAGGGCCACCAATTCTGACCTTCACAAGACCATTTCCACTTGGAGAGGTAAGTGGAATTCATCTTCAGCAGCCTTACCCGTAAATTCACAAAACAGGATAGAACAAAGGTTTTTTTGTAGTTTAGTAGAAAGGCCATGTGACTATATGTATAGCTAAATTTTTTTCCAACCTTGAGCATCATTTAAGTTTCACTTGTTTGTTTCTTTTCTTGGTGTTTTTTTGTTTGTTTGTTTGTTTGGTACCAGGGATTGAACTCAGGACCTCACACTTGCCAGGCAGGCCCTTATGCCACTGAGCTGAATCCCTAGCCCTTTCACTTGTTAAATTAACGGTTACCTTTATTTTTTTATTTTTTTGGTACCGGGGATTGAACTCAGGACCTCGTACTTGCCAGGCAGGTACTTAGCCACTGAACTAAATCCCCAGCCCTTTCACTTGTTAAATTAACTGCTACCTTTAAATTGATTCATATAAAATATTTTTACTTAAATGTATTTCCAAAAAGCAATTATAACTATTTAAACAAAACCCAGCATTGCTTGCATTAAGTAGAAATAAATCCACTGTAGTAAGTTTGTGAACATGAATGTTATTAAATTCTAGCTGAGTACACTTTTTGCCCACTGAAGAATAGAAATATATTAAAGATCACTACCCCAAACTATGGAACCCACCCTGATAAAATAAGACTGAAAAGGGAATAGCTTTTCCATCCTAAGACATCATTTAATGCCGTGTCTCTACACCACTTTAAGTTGTCTTGTTCCAAAAACTTTGCAGAAGCCAAATTTTCCACCCACTCCAGACATTATGCTCCTAAAAATGATGTAATTATTCCTCTCTCTGTCTCTGGTAAAGCAGGCAAAATCTTAGCCTTCATCGACTCAGAATAAGTTTTTATAAACTTATCAACATTCCAAATAGCTGATCCCTGCAGACCACAGCTACTTTGCTTCCACTTACTTTTTTTTCTTATTTATTTCTTTTTCTGGACAGGAGGAATTGAGAAAGCCACTGTAGCACAAACCGGAAACAATGAAAAGGTAATGTAGTTGACTTTTTCTCCAAAGGCACTTACTTGGCAGATACCGGGACAGCCAGAAAATGGCTGGGGTCTGATCCCTATTAGAGAGAGTGACTCTTCTCCACCATCCCAGAGCCTGGGGTGGGGTCAGGAGAGATCGACTGCTGGGTCTCTGGCGCAGAAGCTGCAGCCTCAGGGATCTCCCCAGATAGTTTCTGGCTGGGTAGTGGCACATCCTCAAAAGCCTGAGCAGATAGTTTCTGGCTGGGTAGTGGCACATCCTCAAAAGCCTGAGCAATCAGCACCTTAGGAACCTCCAGGTTGCTTGAAGACTGACTTTGAGAACTCTCCTGGACTAAACAGGTGTTGGGGGAGGCCTGCTGAGTGGGAAGCAGGAGCTGAAAATCCTGGCCAGCCTGTGAGATCTGTGGCTCCACAGCCTGAACAGGCATCACTGGGACCTGGGTGACCATAGACTGGCTTCCAGATGACCCAACAGTTGGAGGCTGTGTTTGAAAAGCCCAAGGAAGATTCTGTAGCTGGCTCTCAGAGGCTGCATGAACCTGGAAGGGACTCTGAGGAGCCACAGGCACCACTGGGTGGCTCTGAAAGGTCATGGTTGTTGCGGGATCGGTCAAGGAAAGGGTAACTAGAGGCTGGTTCTTGGAGGCCACAGTGTCGACAGGTTCACTCCTAGAAGTAGTGAGAGGAGGCTGAGCAGAGACGGAGAGGGACACAGAGGGACTCTTTGAGGCCAAGTCAGCAGAAGGCAGGGGTCGGTCCAGAGGGGATGGAGGAAATGAAGGCTGCACCAGAAGACTCACCCCACCACCAGCTTCAGGGCCTGGGGAGCTGACTGCCTCTGGACTGTTGTCATTTTCAAATTGTGGGCCTAGATTCTCTTTGCAGATGTCTTGCGGGTCGCCAACATCCTTGATGCGTTCCCTTTTGTCTTTGTCCTTTCTCTCGCCTTCCAGGTCCGCCACAAACATGCTCAGGTGACCCCTTCTCTTCAGAGACCGTAGGCGCTGATGCTGGAGCAGCAAGGAGCTGGAGATGTTCCCGAAGCTCCAGGAGAAGCGGTGGCTCACGCTCCGCTTCAGGGATTCAACCGTGGGGGCGGCGGGCATATGGATGCTCCTTTTGGAGGACTCTTCGGGAAGCAGCTCTATGTTGCCCGTGTACCAGGAGACCCACCAGAGCAGGCTGAAGAAGATGATGATGGAACCCAGGTACAGCAGCATGTCATAGAAGAGCAGGTCCGCGAAGACGCCAGTAAACAGCACCGCCACGCCCACCGTGTCGAAGACGACGCCCAGCCAAAAGAAATGCTTGCAGCGGCCCAGGCCCGGCCGCTTCCCGGTAGTTTGGACGCTGGCACTTGAAGGCTCCATAATCTCCCACAGTTGCAGCGACAACGTCAGTCCGTAGAAGGCGACCAGGCCAGCTGAACCGCCGAAGGACAGCTGTACCGCTGGGTCCCCATGGCAACGCAAGGGGCAGGGCGAGAGGAGGGAAGTTAGGCCACACCCTAGCCCAGCCAGAGAAAAAAAGCGCAGGCTGGGAGAGTTGCGCGTGCGCTGTATCCTCCCCCACCCCGCCTTCTGCGCTTGCGCAGTGTACTCCACGGGGCCCACTTAGTGCTCCTTCGCAGTTTGGGGTGAAATTGTCCCTCCCAGGGTGAGTGCGTGGTGTCTTATCTCTGCAGCTCGGGGAGAGGGGTGGTGGATATTGACTCGTCTCGCGCCCCACCTTCCTGAATGAGACCCTAAAGAGCAAAGGGCAGACTTTCCTCTAGTAATGTCCTAAGAACTGGCGTGCTGGTATCCAGGTAGCCACCTCCCCAAAGTGCGTAAATTAAGGTCTATGATTAGGTTTTGTTTTGGTTTTTATTGTCTTGGTAGTGAGAAAGTGAATCCAGGGCGTTTCCCCTGAGCTGCATCCTGAGCCCCCCACCCCTATTTCTTTTGAGATAAGGTCTCCCAAAGTCACTCATACTGGGTAGAATATGTAGTCCTAATTTTTAAAAAGTTTTATTCGAGACAGGGTCTTGCCAAGTCGTATAGGCTGACCTTGAACTAGCAGAGATCTTCCTGTCTCAGCCTCCCAAGTACTGGTATTACAGGTGTGTGGCACCATGTCTGGCAGGAATCTTAATTCTTGTTTTAGCTCTCTGCCTCCAAGTGATGACTGTTAACCTTCTGGTTCTAGGTAACAGCAGAAAACATGTATAGAAGGACCATACCTGAATATGATAAAAGCTATATATGACAACCCAATAGCCACTATCATACTAAATGGGGGGAAAGAGATTCTTCCTAAAATCAGGAATGAGACAAGGATGTCCACTATTATTATAGGCAGTTAAGTTAGATAGAAATTAATGTTTGGTTAGAGAGGGACTAGGTGCTCAAAGAAATCAGCAGAAAAAATAAAGATACCAGAATTGTGGCTGGAGATGAATCTGAAGATGATCAGACTTCAAAATAAAGATGCAATGGCTAGCCTATGTACCTCCCTAAGGATAAGCAGTAACTTGAAATCATAATTAACATCACTTGGTTCAAAAGGTCCAAATAGGAAACAGTCACCCAGGTGGATGACCAGCACATCTAGACCTATCCTTTCCCAAAAATTCCTTTGTTTTTTCCATGTACCTTTGATATGTGACCTGCTTCTCTGTTTGATCAGAATTAGCTAAGAACCTTGATTATTGTTTGACCACATTGTACCTACATTGTGTCTTTGCTGTATAAAGTACTCCTGACAAAGGACTTTGGTAGCAACCCATTTGTGGAACTTCTGTCTTGCACAAGCTATTTCTCAATAAATATTTCCTACTCTTAACTTCCATTGTTCTTTGGAATTCATTCTTTGCTTTTGTAGAACATGAACTTGGCACATCTGACATTTAGCAGGTTGGGAGGTATATATCTTCTGTATCACTATTACCTTTTCTATTCAATATAGTACTTGAAACATTATCCAGAGCAATTAGGCAAGAGAAAGAAATAAAAGAGTATGTATAGGAAAGGAAAAGCTCAAATTATTATTATTTGTAGATTACATGATACTCTACATAGATGACTCAAGAAACTACCAAAAACTCTTATAATTAATATCAAGCTTTAGTAATATAGCAGGATACAAGATCACACAAAAATTAGCATTTGTGTGCACTAATAATGAACAGGATGGGAAAAAAATTAAGAAAAGAATACCACTTACAGAAGCTTCAAGAAAAATGAAATATCTAGGAGTCAACCTAAGTAAGGAAGTAAAAGAGCTCTACAAAGAAAACCACAGTATTCTGAAAAAGGAGATTAAACAGAACATCAGCAAATGGAATGATGTCCCCTGCTCCTGGACAGGCAGGATCAATATTGTCAAAATGACCATACTTACAAACCTTTAACACAAATTCAGTGCAGCCTCAATCAAAATACAAACAGTGTACTTTATAGATCTAGAAAAAACAATCCTAAAATTCATTTAGAACTAGAAGAGACCCAGACAGCAAAAGCAAGTTTGGATAACAAGAGCAGAGGGGCATAACAATACCTGTCTTCAAGCTATACTACAAAGCAGTAGTGATAAAAATGACATGGTCCTGGAATGAAAACCGATACATGGATCAATGGAACAGAACTGAGGATACAGAAACTTCCCAAGACATTCAGCTATTTGCTAGTCACCAAAGGGGCCAAAAGCATATGTTGGAGGAAAGACCACCTAGTCAACAAGTGGTGCTGGGAAAGCAGGTTATCTGTGTGCAGAAGATTGAAACTGCAATCTTCTCTCTCATGTTATACTAAATTAAAATGAAAATGGATCAAAGGTCTAAACACTGAAACATTAAACCTACTAGAAGATAAAATAGGTGAAGCACTTAAAGACATAGGTGTAGGAAAGGCAAGAGAACCTCAATCATACAAGAAATAATAGAATAAAAAATGTGATTATCAGACTGAAAAGCTTTAGTACAGCAAAAAAATCAATGAGTAGAGTGAAGAGAACCTACAGACTGTGAAAAAATTTTGCCAGACAGAGGACTAATATGTAGAATATACAAAGAACAAAAACAAAACAAAACACATTAAATTAAAGATCAGTCAAGAAACAGACAAGAGAAATGAATAAGACGCTTCACAAATGTAGAAATACAAATGAGTAACCAATACATGAAAAAATGTTCTGTATCTCTGGTCATTAGAAAAATGTAAATTAAAACAATGCTAAGATTCCAGCCTACTCCAGAAAGAATGGCAATCACTAAGAAATTAAACAATAACAAATGCTGACATGGCTATGGCGAAAAAGGATTCCTCTTTTATTGTTAGTAGGAATATAAACTAGTCCAACCATTATAGAAATTAGTATGGAGATTTCTCAAAGAACTGAAATTAGAAATTTCCTATGAGGAGCTCCAGTGGTGCAATCATTTAGCATGTGGTACTTATACAGAAATTCCATATGATCTAGGTATTTTCCCTGAAGAGCTTAAGACATCACACTACAATGATACATGCATACCAGTGTTTATAGCAGCACAACCCATAATAGCTAAATCCTAGAAGAAGTTGCCTGTATACCCATCAACAGGTGAGTGGATAAATAAAATGTGATATATATATATATATATATATATATATATATATATATGCATGCTATAAAGAATGCTAGATTTGAGACATTTGTAGGAAAATGGATGCACCTAGAAAATACAAGGCTAATTGAAATAAACCAGATACACAAATTTAAATACTATATGATGTCTCTCATTTGAATGAGGCAAAGTACAAACAAAAAGAACAATAAAGGATGGGTAGAATGGAACCAGGGGACAGATCTCTTGCAATAGAGAAGTGGTCCAAGGGAAAAAGCATGATGAGTGAAGAGGAGGGGAAGGGGAAAGAAGTATAATAAAGACATGCCTTATGCAGGAACCTAACAACCTCAGTTAATGTAAACATGATATGCCATAACACAAGCTAAGATTAGTAATATCACAAGAATGAAAAATATGATTGGAGAATTTGAGGAGGAGGGAGGGAAGGGGATTTAAAAAAAAGAAACATGCTGTGGTACATCAAGTAACCACTCCAACATGACTGTAAACTATATGAGCTAAGAAAATAAAATTTAAAAACTTTTTTAAAACACCTGATCATTTAAGTAGTATTGACAAGAAACTCTAAATGCAGTATATCCTTGGTTCCTTAGTTGTTTGGGTAGAATTAAAAAAAACATAAATTTTAGAATTTAGAAACTATTTTTTAAAGAATAGATATATGCAACTGTACACAAGGACACATGCCCATAATCCCACCCCTCTAGTTGGCTGAGGCAGCAATTTAGCTATTTGCCAAGACCCTGTTTCAAAATTTAAAAAAAAAACCAGTTTGTATGTGAGTAGTGTACAGACCAGAGATTCATTTCCAGTACCAAGGTGTATTGTGTGGGGCGAGTGGTGGTGCTGGTTAGGCTTGTAGAAAAGTTACAAAGATAATACAGAGAGTTTCCCTACACTCCACACAAGTAATGTATGTCTTTTATTTGTGCCTTAGCATGGGAAATCTATGTACAGTGAAACACGAAAATGTAATACACCCCTACACTGTACAGCATTACTGTGAACTATTTTCTTTCTTTTCTTTTTCTTTTCATTTTCATTGGTTTTTTTGGACAGGGTCTCTCACTATGTAGTTCAGGCTGGACTTAAATTCACTATATGGCTCAGGTTGGCCTCAAACTCATGGCAACCTTGCTTCAGCCTCCCAAGCACTGGAACTACAAATGTGCATCACCACTCCCAGCTACTGTACACCATCATACTGTCCAGTGAGCACACAGCAGCACAACTGTGACAATGTCCAGCAGACACATGAGCTACTTCCACTATTTGTTTGCATTTACAAATGTTCATAATGTGAGGTCCATTCTTAACTGTGAAAGCTTGCAACTCTTACGCTCCTAAATTGGAGACTTACTGTACTAGGCTGAGATATTTTCTGGTGTTTTACCATCATTGAAAAAAAAAAGACTGAATAAGAATCTCATTGAAGAGTTTGCCCCAGGTGAGTTCTGGGGACCTGGGGAAAATTGGAGACCTACGTTCGAGCTTTTGAGTTTCTGGGGAGCTACTAGGACGCTGGACTGGGTCCAGCAGATTGCAGTCAACCATGTTCAGCGGCCTGGTTTCAGTCCAGGAGGCAGGAACCTTGCGGAAGGACTCTGGGCTCAATTGGGCTGGCCTGGGGACAACCTTGAGACCAGCACTGCCAGCTGCTGAGTTCATATCCACACACCCAGGACGGGATTGTGCCCTGGGGGCTCTGCCAGCCCCAGTTCTCCATGCCCAGCTTCTGCATTTCAATTAAGAGAGCCAAGAATCTGCAGAGGGGAGGAGTTTGCCCCAGGTGAGTTCTGGTGACCTGGGGAAAGTTGGAGACCTACGTTCTGGCTTTGAGTTTCTGGGGAGCTACTGGGACACTGGACTGGGTCCAGCAGATTGCAGGACCTCAGTCAACCACGCTGAGTTCATGCTGCCCAGGAAGTCCTTGTTAACAGCCTGCATATGAGTCACTACCAGGTCTGCTGCTTCTGATCTGTCCCTTCACTGAGCTTCTGCCTGACTCCAATCTCACACTGCAGACCCCAGGAGCACTCAGGTAGAACTGTCAGACTTTGTGCCAGATTCTGTCCTGGAACATTTACACTGGGTGTATTTATAATTTATAAGATATAAATGTCTTTTTATGTATAACCTCTAGTACAAAAACCCATGGAGGATGGGCTTTATCCTCTTATTTCAGAAGAGGAAATAAAGCTCAAGACAATGATAACCTACTTGAGGTTGCACGACTAGTTGATGAGTTTCCAGGGTCTAAATCACCTCCTCTTGCGGATTCCATGGAGGAAACTGTGGTGAGACTGTGGTGCAATTCAGGTAACTCAGGGCCCAGCAGAGAAAAGGAAGTGCTGCTCTGGGACACTGGACTGGGTCCAGCAGATTTCAGGGCCTCAGTCAACCACTCTCAGTGGTCTTGTTTCAGTGCAGGAGGCAGAAACCTTGCACGAGGACTCTTGGCTCAATTGGGCTGGCAAGGGGACAGCTTGAGACCAGCACTGTCAGCTACTGAGTTCATATCCACACCCCTAGGACAGGGGATTGTGCCCTGGGGGCTCTGCCAGCCCCAGTTCTCCATGCCCAGCTTCTGCATCTCAATTAAGAGAGCCAAGAGTCTGCAGAGGAGTGGAGATTGCTGGAGGTGAGTTCTGGTGACCTGGGGAAAGTTGGAGACCTACGTTGCAGCTTTTGAGTTTCTGGGGAGCTACTGGGACACAGGACTGGGTCCAGCAGATTGCAGGGCCTCAGTCAACCATGCTCAGCGGTGTTGTTTCAGTACAGGAGGCAGGAACCTTGCACGGGGACTCTGGGCTTAATTCGGCTGGCCTGGGGACAGCTTGAGACCAGTGCTGCCAGCCATTGAGTTCACATCCACACCCCTAAGACAGGGGATGGTGCCCCGGGGGTTTCTCTGGCCCCAGTTCTCCACACTCTGCTTCAGCCTCTCAATTTAGGGAGCCAAGTACCTGCAGAGGAGCTGAGACTGCTCCAGTAGCTGAGGGTGCAGTAGGAGATTTGCAACACACCCAGAGGAAGCTTTGGAACACCGCTCAAAACAAGGAAATAAAGAAAAATGACAAAAGGAAAGACCAAAAGGCAGGCTCAAATCACCAGCCCATCCCAAGAAAGCCTGGGAGTCATGTACATAGAAGAACATAGAGGCCATACACCTGAAATGACTGAAATGATAATCAACTGAAATAAAGAAGCAACTAGGGGAAGCTATGGAGAAATTCAAATTAGAAATAATTGCCCAGGTAGAAGAAGAAATGATAAAAGTAGTGAAAGAAATAGTGAACACATCTAGTGAAGACACAGCTAAAAAATTAGAGGAACAAAGCAAACAGATAGAATCCCTGAATGAACACTATAGGAAACAAGCAGAATACATAAAGCAGACTCAAAGAGATATACAGGAAATCAAAACTTCTATTGAAAGCTGTAAAAACTGCCTCAATGAAAGTGAAGATAGAATTTCAGACCTTGAAGATAAGATCACAGCTAGTGACCAGGAAAGGAAAGATCTTTTAAAAATAACAAAGAATCAGGAAATAACAATTCAACAGCTACAAGATGATGCAAATAAAAATAACATAAAATTAATAGGCATAAATGAAAAAGAAGGGGACAGCCAAAATTATATCAAGAGGATGTTTACAGAAGTAATAGCTGAAAACTTCCCAAATATGAGAATGGAAACTGATATTTGGATTAGTGAAGCATATAGAACTCCAAATAGCCATAACCAAAATAAAACTACACCCAGACACATAATAATCACCATCCCAGAAACCCACCATAAGGACAGAATACTAAAAGCTGTTAGAGATAAAAGACAGATCACCTATAAAGGAAAACGTATTAGAATCACAGCAGACTTCTCAACACAAATGATGAAGTCAAGAAGAGCATGGAGTGAAGTATTTCAGATCCTAAAGGAAAACCACTTCCAACCCAGACTGACATACCCTGCAAAACTGTCCTTCAAAATGGATGGAGAAATAAGATACTTCCATGACAAACAACAGCTGAAAAACTTCATGAACACCAAACCAACCTTATACAGAATACTGAAAGATATTCCAGATACACATAGGATAAAACCACCAAGCAAGGCAGACAATTAAATATAATGGAAAGCTAAAGATACAACAGCAGAAAGATAAACCAATATATAACAATAAACCAATATATAACAGTTATAACCATTAATGTACATGGCCTCAACCCACCAATCAAAAGAAACAGACTGGCAGAATGGATCAAGGAACAACAGCCAACCATATGCTGTCTACAAGAAACCCATATTACCCAAAAGGAAACCCTTTGACTGAAAGTCAAAGGATGGAAAACAATACTTCATTCAACAGGAAACCAAAAAAAAGCAGGAGTAGCAATCCTGTTTGCAGACAATGTAAACTTCAAACGAAGAATGATCCAAAGAGATAAAGAAGGTCACTACATACTAGTCAGGGGAAAACTTCAAGAGGAAGAGATAACAATCTTAAATATATATGCACCAAATTCCAGAGCACCCAGCTATACAAAGCAAATATTAACAGAAATGAAAAGTCAAATAAGCAATCACACAATTATAACAGGAGATTTTAATACACCATTGACACCGAGGAACAGATCTGCTAGACAGAAAGTTAGCAAAGAAATAACAGAACTGAATCACACCTGTGAACAAATGGACTTGATAGACGTATATAGAGTTTTCCATCCAACAACATCAGAATATACATTCTTTTCAGCAGTACATGGGACATTCTCTAAAACACACAATATACTAGCCCACAGAACATGTTTAAGTAAATGCAAAAGAATTGAAATTATCCCATGCATGTTATCAGATCATAGTGCCATGAAATTAGAAACTAACAATAAAAGCAACTGCAAAAACCTCACAAACACGTGGAAACTGAGTAATACACTCTTGAGCAATCAGTGGGTCATGGAGGAAATTAAAGAAAAAATTAAACAATATCTACAAGCAAATGAAAATACAAACACAACTTACCAGAATTTGTGGGATGCAATGAAAGCAGTCCTTAGAGGAAAATATATTGCACTGAGTTCCCACATCAGGAAAACAGAACGAACACAAATAAACAACCTGATGCTACAACTCAAACATCTAGAAAAAGAAGAACAAGCCAAGCCCAAAGCCAAAAGAAGGGAGGAAATTATAAGGATTAAAGCAGAAATTAATGCAATAGAGACTAAGAAAACAGTACAAAGGATCAATGAATCAAAGAGTTGGTTCTTTGAAAGAATAAATAAAATTGATAAGCCCCTGGCCAACCTTATTAAAAAAAGAAAAGAAAAAAACTCAAATTCATGCAATAAGGAATGAAAAAGGTGAAATTACTACAGACTCGGTGGAAATACAGAAGATCATCAACACCTACTTTGAAAACCTCTACTCTCATAGGTTCGATAACACTGAGGAAATAAATAGATTCCTAGATACATATGAACTACCAAAGCTGGATCAGGAAGATGTAAAACTGCTGAATAACCCAATTTCTATTACTGAAATTGAAAATGTAATTAAGTCCTTGCCAACAAAGAAGAGCCCAGGCCCAGATGGATTCCCTGAAGAATTCTACAAGAAATACAAAGAAGACTTAATTCTGACACTCCTCAAACTCTTCAATGAAATTGAAAGGGAAGCAATTCTTCCTAAGTCATTCCTGGAAGCAAATATTACTCTAGTACCAAAACCAGAGAAAGACCCAACTAAAAAAGAGAACTATAGGCCAATCTCCCTAATGAACATAGATGCAAAATTTCTCAATAAAATATTAGCAAACAGGATACAGCAAATCATCAAGAAGATTATTCACCCAGACCAAGTGGGATTCATCCCAGGAATGCAGGGATGGTTCAACATACATAAATCAATAAATGTAATCCACCGTATCAATAGAGCCAAAAGTAGAACCACATGATCATCTCTATAGATGCAGAAAAAGCTTTTGATAAGGTCCAACACTCATTCATGATAAGAACCTTACAGAGAATTGGAATAGAGGGTCTTTATCTCAATATGGTAAAGGCCATCTATGACAAACCTACAGCCAGGATCATAATAAATGGCCAAAAACTGAAAGCCTTTACCTTAAAATCAGGTACAAGACAAGGATGTCCCCTATCACCGCTCCTATTCAACATAGTACTGGAAATACTAGCCAGAGCAATTAGACAAGAGAGAGAAATAAAAGGAGTAAAGATAGGAAAAGAGGAAGTTAAAGTATCATTATTTGTAGATGACATGATACTTTACATAGAAGACCCCCAAAACTCCATTGAAAAACTCCTAGATATAATAAATAAATTCAGCAATGTAAGTGGATACAAAGTCAATACTCAAAAATCAATAGCATTCCTATACACTAACAACAAAAATACTGAGAGAGAAGAGAAGGCACACTGTTCACACTAGCATCCAAAAAAATGAAATACTTAGGAATTAATCTCACGAAAGATGTAAAACAGCTATACAAGGAAAATTATAATACCCCGAAAAAGGAAATTGAAGAGGACCTTAGAAAATGGAAAGACATCCCCTGTTCATGGATAGGAAGAACAAACATTGTGAAAATGGCCATTCTCTCCAAATTACTATACATATTCAATGGAATTCCAATCAAAATATCACTAACATACCTCATAGATCTAGAGAAATCACTCCTAAAATTCATCTGGAACCGGAAGAGACCTAGAATAGCAAAGGTAATTCTAAGCAGCAAAGGCAAGGCAGGAGGCATCACAATCCCTGACTTGAAGTTATACTACAAAGCTACAGTAATAAAATCAACATGGTACTGGAATAAAAACAGACCTGAAGATCAATGGAATAGATTGGAAGATACAACCACAAACTCACTCAACCACCTTACCTTTGATAAAGGGGCCAAACATGTTTGCTGGAAGAATGACAGTCTCTTTACCAAATGGTGCTGGAAAAATTGGCTACCCATATGCAGAAGACTAAAACTAGACCCATGCCTATCACCATGTACTAAACTAAAATCTAAATAGATCAAAGATCTCAATCTTAAAACAGAAACACTAAATCTGTTGGAAGACAAAGTAGGTAAAAACCTCGAAGACATAGGGGTAGGTAGAGAATTCATGAACAAGAATCAAACTGCATGAGATATACTTCCCAGAATCAATAACTGGGACCATATCTTATTAAAGAGTTTCTGCATGTCAAAAGAGATTTCCAGCAGAGTGAAAAGAAAACCCACAAATTGGGAAAAAATCTTCATGGACAGTTCCTCAGACAAAGGACTTCTGTCTAGAACTTATAAAGAATTTAAAAAAATCAGACCCTCGAAATTCAAAGACCCAATCCAAAAATGGGCATCTGAAATGAATACACAGTTCTCAGATGAAGAAATATGATTGGCAAATAAATACATGAAAAAATGTTCATCATCATTAGGCATTAGAGAAATGCAAATTAAAACTACACTGAGATTCCATCTCACCCCAGAAAGAATGGCCAGGATAGAAAAAACTACCAACAAGTGCTGGAGAGGCTGTGGGGAAAAAGGAACTCTTCTGCACTATTGGTGGGAGTGTAGACTGGTGCAGCCACTGTGGAGGTCAGTCTGGAGATTCCTCAAAAAGCTGGGTTTGGAGGTCCCATTTGACCCAGCTATTCCACTTCTAGGCATATTCCCAGAAGATCTGAAAACATCATACCACAGTGATATATGTGCACCCATGTTTATAGCAGCACAATTTGTAATAGCCAGATCTTGGAAACAACCTAAGTGCCCATCAACAGGAATGGATAAAAAAGTTGTGGCATTTTTATACAATGGAGTACTACTCAGCTATAAAGAATCATCACATTGAGATATTTATAAATAAATGGACACAACTTGAGACCATACTCATAAGCGAAATCAACCAAACTCACATGTGTAAATACCGTATAGTCTCCCTAGTATGAGAGTTGGTAAGAGTATATAAGATATTATAGCAATCATGATTCCCCATTTCATTGCTTTGAAGACTTTCAATGTTTTCATTCATCAGTTGGAATGGTTTTAATCTGTTTTGTTTGACTTTATTATACGTGATGGTATGAACAGCTGTTTTGAAGAAAACAAAACGTTATGGCAGCCATTGCTGATTTAATATTGTCTTCCTTAGAAGTTCTACCATGCTTCTACTCTGATTACCATCAGTTCTATCATGTTGTGTCTTATTGGGATTTTAATATATGTAATAGTATAAACAAATCTTTTTATTCAAAATGAGATATTATAGTAGCCATTGATCATAGTTACTCTGTTCAGAACGTCCTATAATTGTTTCATTCTCTTGAACGGTTTTATATTATTGTGTTATGTTTGATATTATTGTATCTGAAACTATGCTCAATTATAGCAGAGAAAGAGATATTTTGACAGCTACTGTTAATGTCCGGTTGTTTTGTTGTAAAGTGTTGTGTTGCTTATGTTGTTCTGTTCTGATCTGCTTTGTTCTGCCCTCTTTTGTTTTATTTTCTTTAAAATAAAAAAAAGTAATAAGAACTGTAGGAGTGATAAAACCCAAAATGCATAATTGCTACTGTAAAAGAGATAGCAAAAGAAAGAGCTCTAAAGGATATAACTGCATGTATGTTTAAGTGTGGAAGATAGATGACCATACTACTGTTTTTGTTAGATTGTTGAACAGAACTGTTAATAGTCTCACTGTTTGAATGTCTACTTTGTATGCTTTAATTTTGTAACTTGAACAACTATTCCCAAGATGACAGTATGTAATTTATCAACTAGTGATTTCTTAGTGGGTTTTTTTGGTTGTTGTTCTTTTCTTTTTTCCCTTTGGAATTCTGTATTGTTGCTACCCTTTTTTCTGTTTTTTTTGGTTGTTTTTTTTTCTTTCTAAATAAAATTTTTAAAAAAAGAATCTCACTGATATAGAGTTCTTTTTTTCTTTTCATTTGTACCAGGGATCAAACTCGCGACCTCAAGCTTGCAAGGCAGGTGCTTATGCTGCTGAGCTAAATCCCCAGCCCCGAGTTCTTCTTTTCATATTTGTTTTCTTAGATTTAAAGGGTTAGACACTAGCCAATGTTATCATGTGCAATGAGGTCCACGTTCTTGGGTATAATGAACAAAGAATGGAGTGTTGTACACATGGTACAGAAAAAGCAGCTAAGTTTAATAAAGGTTTAAGGGGTAAACTGTGCTCAGAGCTAGCAGGCTCACACTGGTGGAAAGAAAAATGGCAAGAATGGAAAGGAAGAATAGCACAGGCACTGAATGGATTGGGTTTAAGGATTTGAAATGGGTGCCAGGTGCAGGGCACCTCTCATTGGGCCTTTCTGTACATGGCTGATAGTGTGATTGACAGGGTACTGAGTCAAGGGGTGGGCCCTGGGGCATTGCCCAGGTTCAGATGAGTGGAGGGGGAGTGTTCCCATAGACTCAGTTGTATTACTGTATCTACATTAGCTAACACTTATTTTCATTAGGCATCTTTTTTTAAAAAAATTAATTTTATTGGTACACTAGATGTACAAGATGATCCCTTCTTCAAGCCTCTTCATAATGCTTAGAAGTTATTTTAAACTGAGTTCCAGACCCATCTTTGCTACTAATACAGTGGGATGATATAATTTTATTGGATTTGGTAATAATTTTAGAGGTTGTATTTTATCTGTCTCATGTTATATTACAGCAAAGTTTAAAAAAACCACAGAACTTGTAGAAAAAATTACCTGTTTGGGAACAGAAGGTATAATTGCCTTTTCAGGTTTTTTTTTTACTCATGACTTCACCTTAAATTACTTCCACCTTCTTTTAGTTCACTTTTTTGGTAATCTCGTCTCATATCTTAGTATCCCATGTCCAAATATAATGTAATCAGTCCAAATTCAAAGCAAGTATCACATATATAAAACATAGTTTTATTTTTGTAAAAACTCATTCATATGGAAATTTTCCAGCACTATAATTGATATCCTATATTACATATTTGTATAGATCAATGAAATAAAGAAATTTGTGAAAGAAAAGGAAAGGCAGAAGATTTCTCTAATGAAGCCCGCAAAATCTTTTCTTTTATGAAAAGATTTTGGTCAAATTTTTTTCAATATGGTAAAATCTTTTCTTTTTCTTAGATCATGTGATTAAAAAGCAAAAGTAATGAATATTATTACTGATCTCAAGAGCAACCCAGACCTCACCAGGATGTGATCCTTGCCTAGAAACCAGCATTATGCACAGGCTGCTACCAAAGGGGTCGGCTAGACCGAAGCATCTCTCCAGGAGTCAGCATCATTCACAGACTGTGGAGGGAGAGAACAAGGCCTCATCAGGAAGTGATCACAACCTAGAAACCATATCATTTTCATTGTTTTGTTGGGTTGGGTTTCCTTCTGTTTTGTTTGATTATGTTAAATGCCTCCCAAGCATGGCATGAGTAGCTATCTAAAAGATAGCAAGACATATTATGGTAACCATTTTGGATTTACTGTTGTCTTGCTTTGAAGTCCTTTATTGCATTATTGTTTTGTTTTTATTGTTTCTATTCTATTCTGTTCTGTTCAATTTTTACTATGACTGAAGGTATCTGCAACTATTTTGAAGACAACAAAAGGCTTTATGGTAGCTATTGTTGTTTTGTTTTGTTTTGGTACCAGGGATTGAATTCACAATCTCACACTTGCCAAGCAAGCACTTAGGCTGCTGAACTAAATCCCCGGCCAACCATTGTTGGTTTCATAGTTTTGAAGTCCTGTATCACTTATGCTGATTTGTTTGACTGTTTTTATTCTGTTTTACTTTCCCTGGATTTATCCTCTTTAAAATAAAAAGAAAAAGAAAAAAATAAGAAAAGAGAGAAAAAAAAGAAAGAAAAACATGTCCACTTCAAGATTTGTCTCTGCCATCACTGGTAGACAGTGCATGGAGACATACTGGGAGCTGTTGAACCTGGAAATTGACCACATGTACAAGGCTGGGGCATGGCTGTCCCAAGAACAAAGAGTGTCTGGGGCAAGCTGCTTCTACTCAGAGAATGTCTAGCCCCAAGACAATCCAAACAGTGGGTTGCTAGGACAGTGAGTGTCAAAATACATTAAGCTGCTAAAAGGTGTAAATAAATGCCCCCTACAGGAAGGAGGCAGCTCCTTTCCTCCCATCTGTCTCTTCTTTATTGTCTCATCGTCTCATAGTCCTTCACCCAAGGAACCTCAAGGTCCACGTGGGTTGTGGCAGAGACAGAGTCCAGATCCATGTTGATGTATCCCAGCAAGCCAGCAGTAGCTTTACAGCAGGGTGGTGGATAATCTCAGTGAGCCTGCACCTTTACTTCCCCTAAAGTTCAGGCTGGAACCAGACCTGCTTAGCTTGCAGCCATCAGTGCAACCTTCTATGGGCTTGAATTCAGCTGGGAGCTGCTAGATGGAGCGAGTATTTGTTCTTAGTTCTGAGCCCAGTTATCCCCTCTCCAAGATGGCTCCTGGCCAGTCACCCTCTCCTGTGATGGCCAAATCCAAGCCACTCACCAGCCAGTGCAGTCCACAGTGTCTACTGCTCCATTGTACTGCACTCCATGGAGACCTCTGTGTTTCCACAGCAGTCATTGTATATCTATAGGCTTGAACTATTCCTCTCACTAAGAGTCCCAACTCAGGGAGAATGCACCAGCCTTCACCTCCTTGTTCTTCATTGAAGTTTCTCTTTGCTCTCCCCATGAAGTTCAGTTTTCATTTCTGAACCAAGGGGCCTACTTCTCTCCTTTGCTTCCCTGAGTTGCTGTGTTCCAGTGTCTGAACATGAAATCTCGGAGAGCCTCTTTTTCTGCTGCTTACCATCTTCCTGGTAGTCCTCTCCCCTTTATTTCTTGATCTCAGAATACAGTAAAAGGAAAATCTGTTTCTATACTAATCTGTATATATGCCCATGGTAATGGTAAATATTTCTGTGTGAAGTCATCTGAATGTATATGATGCTAAATATAAGTTGACAGCAACTTCATTTTAATCCACTGTGACATGGATCATTATAGTCTTCTCCAAATGCTTCTCTGTAACCTTCTAATTCAACAATGAGAAACATGGCTCCTATAATCTGCTTCCTATTAATATTTGGTTCCAGTATAAATGTATAGTGGTTTTAAAATGTTAAACCTCTCTACCCATTAGAAGGAACTTTATTAACTAGAATCCAGTGCTATGTACAATATCTTTGATCTTTACTCTTAAATATTCCACTTACTTCCTGGGCTGTTTTGTTGACAAATTTCTTCTTATTACCTGCAGTGAGTTTTATACTTATAAAAATGGATTCTGGGAGCCCAGGTGGGGAACTTCAGTGACACACCAAGGCCTTGACAAGAGAACATGCACCAGCAGGTGGTAAGTTAGGTGACCTAGCACTGTGTTTCAGCATAATGACACATGGAATAGAAGTAGGTGGGAGGGACTGCATTTTTTTAACTAAAGAGTTCGGGAAGAACTCAAGCAAAAGGACAACAGTCCCAGACCCCACATCCAGAGGCCAGGATCAGCCCAACACCCAGCACAAATGCCACCTAAATGCTTTGTAAAAATTTTCATACAGTAAGATTCATTATTTGTGCTGAAAAGTTAAGAACTTTGATAAACACATAGTGGCAGTTATTTAGCACTAAGTATTATATGTGCTTTAACTATTCTACCCTCAAGACCCTAAGAACTCCAACCAATGAACATGTATAATCTATACGGTTTTGTTGTTTCCAAAATGTAAATCATACCAGATCAAACACTGGGAAGCGTATTCAGACTTTACTTAACAATATACATTTAAGTTTCACTTGTGTCTTTCTGTAGCTTGAATATTCATTCTTTTTGATGGTTACACAATATTCCACCATACAGACACATCACAGATTGCTTCTACATTACCTGTAGAAAGATATGTGAATCTTTTCTGTTCAGGTCAAGCCTGAATAAAGTTGATACAAATATTGGTATGCTGATATCTATGTGGACATAGTTTTAAAATCTGTTAGGTAGATACCACAAATAAGATTGCTATATTGTATGTGAAACCTATGTTGCTTTGTAAGAAATTATTATCAAATTGTTTAGCCATATTGAATCCCAAAAAACAACAAATGAGATTTTCTTTTCTTCAGCATCCTGGTCAACCAATGATATCAGTATTTTGCCAGTCAGTTCTTTTAACAGATTACAGTGCTAGATTAATATACATAGTACAACTGGGGCTATAGAGCCACTCCTCTCCAAACACTGGGACCTGCGCAACACCCCAATGTCGTTCCCCCTGGCTTTTGTCCTAAGCCATACTTCCTAAAGGCAAAGAAAGAACAATAAAGACCCTTGAAGTCCCCAAATTCCAAACCAGGAAGCAGGAGTGCTAAACACACTATAAGGCCTACAATAACCTTCCTTCGCTTGGAGCTCCTTAAAGGTTTGAATCTATGGATTGTGTCTCATATATTTGCATCCAAATATAAGGAGTGAATTGTGAGAAAAGATATGCTTGGCAGATAAAACTGACAGGATTCAGCACTCTGTCAATCACATTGTTGGTCACACTCTAGAAGACCCAATAGGAGGCACTGTAGACCAAATTCTTAAGCCCAGTGCCCTAAAATGCTCCTGCCACTTTTCTTTCTACTGGTGTGAGCTTCCTCTGAGCATAACACCACCCTTTAAACTTCATTAAACTTAGCTGCTTTTCTCTTACCATCATCAAGTGTCATGTCCAATTCTGTGTTCATCATGTACAAGAACCTGGAAGCCTGTCCTGGGACTGCATCACCCATGATAATGATATCATTGTTTTTATTTTCTGTAATGGTCAATAATGTTGTTTTCTCTTGTTAGATTCCTGCTTTTTCTATGTCTTTTTTGGTGAGGTGATATTAAATTTTTATACATGTTTAATATTTACTTGTTTCCTTACTGTTGATTTTTATGTGTTTTTTGTATGCGTGTGTTAGAAGTCCTTTTTCATATTTCTATTTTGAAGATTCTTTATAACCTGTGACTTATCCATTCTTTTGTTGATGCAGGGTATAAATTTTTAATTTTTTGTTTTTGATTGTTTTGTCTTTTAGTATTGGGAATTGAACTCAGGGCCTTGAGCTTGCCAAGCAGGTATTGTACCACTGAGCTGCATCCTCAACCCTAAAATTTTTAATTCTAATGACAACCAACTTAAACTTCTTTGATTAATTCTATATAAAAGTCATCAATAAACAAACTCAAAGTCACTTAAATCATCTGCTTCTGCAACATGTTTATATATTATGTTTTACATTTAAGTGTGAAATATTTTGAGTTAATTTTGTGCAGTTGGCAATTGAAAATGTTGAGAGCTCCTGGGAAGATTTTCAAGACCAATTTGAGTGCCTTGGTCCTGAGTGCTGCCTGATTCATGGATTGCTCTATGCTCAAATAACTCTTAATTTGCCTAAAGTTTTCCTTGTAACAACCATAAATGGATAGAAACACAATCAGAATAAAAAAGTAAAGTTTTCCAGTGAAGTAGAAAGAAATATTAAACTCTGGCTTCCTGGCAAATCCCTGGTAAGTGTGTTTCTATTCATTTTTCTCTAATCTTCATTCACAAACAAAGTCAACACATATAAAAGGCACTTTATGAGAAGCATTATATTCCCCTCCAGAATTGGTCTTTTGTATTTGTTTATTCTGGAAAAGTTCATTGTTATGTCTATGTGGAAACCAGGCCTGGCTAACTCCTCACAACTAAACACATTAGATCATTACTTGTCTAAATTCTCCCATAGGAGATCTGACTTTTCAACCCAGTGTTGATGCTACAACACTGCCAGCTACAGGGTAATCCTAGGACATACTGTGATTAACATGGTGTAATTAACTATTGGGCATTTCTACAGTTTGGTAGTATAACTCCTATCATCTTCTTCAAAGATATTGTCTTGCTTACTTTTTTCTCATTGCTGAGACACAATCCCTGAAGCCCAAAATGAGAGAAGGAAAGGTTTATTTAGCATACGGTTTAGAGGTTTCAGGCCATACTCAGCTGGCTCCAAGGAATAGTGGTGTGGCTGAGAGGCAAATGGCAGCTGTGGCAGATACTAGAAGCCACAAGAGCAAAAGAGCAAAAGGGAAAAGCAGATCCCACTGAGCAGGTACCACCCGCTGAGCTACCCACTGAGCACACCACCAATCCTAGGGCTTGAGGAGGAACCAATCACAAACACTAGATTTAGCCAGCACTATGACTACATGAGGCTTTGGGGGGACATTTAAACACAAACCACAATATTCTACCCTGGCCCCCCCAAAACTCATATACATTCTTTATGCAAAAGATATTTAGTCCATCTCCAAGAGTTGCTAAAGTCCTAACAGTTTCAGCATTGCTGAAAAGTTCAAGTCCCAAGTCTCTGCCACGATCTAAGGCAAACTCTTAGCTGTAACTCCCTGTACAAACGAAAACAAAGTTAAACACTTTCAACTTGCTTTTTTTTTTCAAATAACAAAACCAAATGAGAAAGAAAACAAAATGGGGTGATTCAAAATAAAACATAGCACATAATTAAAACCACAATACAAGGTGATCTATAATGGTTACTATGATGTCTCTTGTTATCTTCAATAGAATTGTCTATGTCATCAAGCATAGTAAAATTGAACATAGCAGCACAGGACAATATCAATAAAACAAAACATTGGAGACATTATAGGACTTCAAAAGCAGGTAATAGTAAAACCATAATGAGTATCCTAGTGAATCTTAGAATATTTCAGAGTATTGTTTCAGTATTGAATCTTCAGAGTACTGTCTTCAGAGTAGTTGCCTATACTCTCAGACTTGATACTATCAAACATAATAGATTCGAATAAAATCAGTCAAGACAAGACAGCAATCTAACAAACCAGATTCAAATAAGATCTGTCATAATAACACAGTGTAAGTAATACAGGGCTTCAGATTAAGTTAATAGAAAACTAAGGATGGTTATCATGGTATATCCTGCTATTTTTGGAATAGCTGTCTCCAATCTATTGAATTGAATGCCCTCCAATCTAGTACAAGTAAACAGACTGGAACAGAATATAACCAAACTAAACAGAGTGATGATGGGTTTTATACCATGATACACTATTAACAATGTCCTCTGCCTTCCTTTTTTAGACAATTCCTCCCCTTTCACTTTTACAGGTTGCATTACACACTTTGGATCCCACTAACTCCTTTAGTTTTTAGATTAGGGAGGCAACCTGCTATTTACCTAAGTGATTCTAAACCTTTTTATCCCTGGGCTTGATCTTAAGTTGTATTCCTTTACCTACAAAAGCCTCAAGGTTTTCCTTCGTTATAGCTGAGTAGTTCTCCACCGCACAAAAGTGTCATGTCTTTCCAACCTATCTGCAGCTGCTGGAAAAACTGCCACTTTTTCCTTTCTTGTTCCCTGTCACATAGAACATTGTTTTCTTATATTTGAATTTCAGTCCATAAACTATCTTTTAGGTTGATTATATTTCCTATACAGAGCATCTCCATGGACTCTATCTCCTGATCTACTCTGCCTGTGTTTCTTTTTGTTAGTGTACCAAAGCCATTAGATATTATAGCCAACCTTCTCTGCCTCATCTGCTATGCTATTTTTCTGCTGTTGGTTGTCTACTTTCCCCTTCTTTCCACTGTCTGCCCTATTCATTGAGGCCTCTCTGCCACTGTTCCTGAAACCCTTGTGTTTTTTTTCTCTCTCTCTAGAATGTCCTTCAGTATTTTTTGTAGGGTTGGATTGATGGTCACAAACTCCCCCAGTTTCTCTTTGTCATGGAAGCATCTTGTTTTTCCATTAATTTTGAGAGATAGTTTTGCAGGGTACATCAATCTGGGTTGGAGGTTATTTTCTTTTTTTTTTTTTT